>JAVSBS010026726.1:31155-53957 GCA_033124195.1 Coracias cyanogaster | reverse complement strand
GCCCTATCAAATTCCTGGAGATTTGGTTCTGATCACCATAGCTGTGTTTGGAATTTAAAAACAGTCATTCAGTTAATAAACAAACCAACAGCCCAAATCAGCCTTCAGTAAGAGTGACTCAAAATGGTTATTAATCAAACTGGAGGAGGGTGGGGAGGAGAAAGCCTTATCTACTAGTCTTCAGTAAAGGGAGGTTTTGAAAGGTCATGGGGTAAAACCTGAATGTTAAAACGAGATCTCAAAAAAACCACCAAGGAAAGCCATTAGGAGAAATCTATGCATTCATCCCTCTCTGAAAAGAGGTTTTTCACTGGCTCACAGACATCAGAAGTCAAAGCATTGGCTCTGACAGCTCATGTCTCCCCTCCATATATTTAATTTCTCACACCAGAAATCAAATATTTGGGACATTCATAATTCAAGCTCCTTAAATCTCAAAATTAAATTACGTTTTCTTAATAAGCTACACATCGTGCAGTTCTAAAGGGCTTCTATTTTTGAAAGGTTTAATAAACCTTAAATAAATAAATAATTGTACATCAAGAAGTCATAAAGTTCAAATAACATAACCTTGAATTTAGTTTCCTGCACATGGTAATGAAGCTCTGGAGTACTGGAAATTCCTGCTGCTGCAGAGAAAAATAAATTGGGCAGACGTGGCGAGTGCTATCCCTTAGTACAAATGAACATAAACAAGATGCAAGAATGCAAAGCCAGCATGTGCGGCCAGCTATAATTTTCTGTGATTAGAGACTAAAATTAAATGTAAACCAACATCCCAGAGTATCAAATTAGTGAAAAAAGTAATGAACAACATAAAAAGAGGATTTTTGAAAGTCTTACAACTTCCTATAAAAATGATGAAAATCAAAAGCAGATTCCATCTTGGTATTCAAATGAGTTTTCTGCTCAGCTTCCCCTTGTACCTGCTATTTGACTCTGTAAGAGGAGGCTTGGAGGGGTTCCTGAGGTGCAGCAGGGCCCCAGGACAAGGCACCCAGGTGGTGCAGCACCCACAGCCCTACAGCACCCTTGGCCAAGGGTGCCTCCCGTGCTCATCCTCAGTAGCATCCAAAACCAAGCAATGACGCTGAAGCTTTTCAGACAGGAAGAGTTGCAAGATGCACACTCACCCAAGAGCAATAAAGCAATATACCACAAAATATTAAAAGCGCCTTAGGGGAGATCTCCAGGAAAATAATTTGGGGCTCAAGAGCGTTCCTTCATCCAAACCCAGATGTGCTAGCAGACATTACTGCAGTGGTCTGGATGAGATCACCAGGAGCAATGCCACACTCAGAGGTGATGCAGTACTTGGCCTGCACATAGCTATAGGTTTCCCAACGAGAGCAAGCCATGTCCAAGGCCAGAAGTATCTGCTGAGTTCAGAAGAGGAGCCAAGCTCACCTATGGGGAGTAATCAGTCCAAAAGGATCTGTCTTCTAGAAACACAGGGGTCAACATAACCTCCTCAAACTCTGGTAGACAGAGTATATAGGGGTGTACATACGTGTGCAAACCCTCATTCTACTCCTCCCCTCTGCAATGACAAAGGTGTGCAGCAATGTGATAATCCTAGCCAAGGGGCACTGCTGCAGCAGAGCATAAGGCAGCATGTGGGAAATATCTCCCCAGGGAAACAGGAGGCATATCAGATGCTGGCTTGTCACCTACACCACACCATATTTAAAACAAACAAACAAACAATCACCTGGCACAAACTTGTACCTCACTTGAAGTCTGGCACCAAGGAAGTCTGCAAGGTTTGGGACAACAGCAATTCCTTCGCTGCCCTTTAAGAATCGCCTGTTTCTGAAGCTCATTCTAGCCGGGGGTGCGGCAGCAAGGCTGAGACACCAGCTTCCTCCAGGCAGCTGCATGGCTTCATCCCTGCACCTAAGACGAAACAAGATCTGTCCTGGAAATAATCAGGATTTGTGTTCCTCAGGAGGCGGCAAACAACCTCTTGGTCTAATGAACATTTCATCCTCCTCAATTCCTAGCTCATCCCCACAGTAATATGCTGCCCATAAGTATTCAGGTTCAGCTTTGGAGCCTTGCTAGCAGATGAAGATGCAATTGCTTCCTTGCAGATGATAACTCTGCTGAGGAGGCTCCAGACAACATATTAATCTAAAGTCAGTTGTAATTTAAGGTGATTAAACAAGTTTAAATTTAACAAACTCCGAGTGGAAAGCTGGTATAGGGGTTCCCATACATCTATCAGCCTGTCTGTGCACCAGCCTGCTTCCCAACACGGTTCTTCATTACCCTAAGATCTAGTGAAAGGAGCCGTCAAGCTCTGGAGTCAAGGAGATGTAATAGGAAGAGATGTGCTCTCTCTCCTCCTTCCCTTCCACCCCACGCTTTCTCTTTTGTAGGACAAGTGGTAAAGTATCAAAGCAACAGGACCTTATGCCACTGATTTCTGACACTTCAGCAAAGTATTTGCCTGCGAGTCCCTGGTGAAGAATCTAAGTAGAACCTACAAGTACAGAGACGAAAACTCACTGCTTGTCATGATAAAGGCCAAACAAAGCTGTGAAGGCCACTTGTTTCATTTAGCATAGGAAGAAGCAGTACTAGGCTATAGCTGTTCCTGGACAACAGATGGCTAGCACAGCGGGTCCCACAGCAGAGGAGAAGTGTCCTTCTGACTTGGTTCAGATGGGTAGGTGATGGCTCAAGACTCAAGAACTCCAAGGCAAGCAGCACAGAGCACATAACTTAATTAACAAGGGTAGTTAGGAAGCAGGAGACAGCACAATACCAGGGACCAAAACCAGTTTTCTACAGAATTGTTACTTAAACAAAGGACTTGGATACTTTTGCCTCATTTTGAAAGGATGCTCCAAGGCCAGACACCTTGTGCACTCATCCTATATTCATGGCTATCCCTACAACAGCTTGTCCTCCCATGCCCATTCCCTAGTGACACCAAAGAGCTACAAAGGCTTTTGCACATGCCCATCTATAACCAGCCCCAGTGACACCGCAGCTACGTTTTTAGACCATAGCTCTTTGAGCACCAACGATGGACAAACCGCATGTGCAGCAGCTCCTCATTTACACTGGCTGAGCTGGTATTAGAATGGAGATTTCACAGCATGTGGAGCTCAAAAAGTGTCTAAAGCCTCAAAGGAAAGATCATGTCTTCCTTCAACCCTTTCATCTTTACTTCTGGCTACCAAGGGTCTTGACAGGTAACTTCTGTTGGTTTATCACCTTCACAGGACAAGAGCATACAGTATAGACATGAGTCTAGAACTGAGATCACCCAGGGAGCATAACCCCTCATTAAAGGCAGAAGCAACCTCCAGCAGAAAATTGAAGACAGGGCTGAAACTTCTCATGAGCCCATTTAACTTGCTGACCTGTTGACACTCAAGCCCAGGGCAATGTTTAGCCTTTCCTACACAAGTTTACTTCTCAGTTGCTAGACTTTCAGTTTTAGCTGACAGTCCCTCCTTGTTTCCTAACCTTTCATCCAGCAGCAATATCAGTAATTACAGAATTTTCTTATAAAGCCATTCAGCTCCTGTACACTTGAAGGGGAATCAGAGTGGGAGGTTATAGAAGTCTGGCTCTGACATCAACTCAGTTGAAGCTACAGCAAGTCTCTGAACTTATTTTACTGCCACCACAAGACTTTGATAGGAGCTTTTCCAGGAGAGAACTGCTGGAGTTCCAGACAAAATGCTCTGTGAAACAGCCCTGCACCATGCTCTTGAACCTGGTACCAGGCATTCTCAGTGAATTCTTTTGGGGATGGAAGTTCTGGGGACAAGCTTTGAAGAGACCCCACCATGTTTCAGAGCATTGCTGAAACATCACAAAGGCACCTCTTGTTATCCCTGAATTTGCCCAGGAGGCTGCACACCACTGAAGGCATGGGTTGTCTCTCTCAAAGCAAGATTCAGAGCAGCCAGAGCATACAGCCTCTTTAAAACATCAGGACTGTAATACTTACTTAGGCCAAAGACCTCTCAAGCCCAGTGGAGCTGAGGTGAATTTCATAGAATCATAGAATGGTTTGGGTGAGAAGGGAACTCAAAGATCATCTACTTCCACCCCCCTCTGCCGTGGCAGGAACACCTCCCACTAGACCACGTTGCTCAAGGCCCCATCCAACCTGGCCTTCAACACCTTCAGGGGTGGAGCATCCACAAGTTCCCTGGGCAACCTGTGCCAGGGTCTCACCATCCCCAGAGTGAAGAATTTCCTTCTAATTTCCAATCTAAATCTACCCTCTTCCTGTTTGAACCCATTAACCCTTGTCCTATCACTACAGGCCTTTGGGAAAAGTCCCTCCCCAGCCTTGTTGTAGGCCCCCTTCAGATACTGGAAGGCCGCAATAAGGTCTCCCCAGAGCCTTCTCTTCTTCAGGCTGAACAAGCCCAATTCAGTCAGCCTGTCTTTGTAGGAGAGGTGTTCCAGCCCTCTGATCATCTTTGTAGCCCTCCTCTGGACCCTTTTCCACAGGTCCATGTCCTTCTTGTACTGGGGCCTCCAGTCTTTGAGCTGATAAAAACTTTGAGTAGACACAGTGAAGAGGAGTCATCGTGAACCACCTCCCACAGGTTGTTTGAAGTCGATGCCTGCTGTCCCTTATACTGCAAGAGACAGCAAACAGTCATCCCCTATTCGGTTCCTCCAAGCCACACATAGTTTTGCAGGTTTTGATCATACCCTTGTCCCCCATCACCTGTTTTCCAGGCAGCATGAGCTCTCTTCTATGTGCATCTCTAAAGCGCAGCCCTGCTGCTGGCAGTACAGGGTTACAGCTGCCCATCATGAGGTGTCACCCATGCAAAGAGACCACCACAGATGGTCCTGAGAGAGACAAGACATTCAGGTGTCAAACTAAGTCTTCTTAAGTAAGAGAGGCTTAATCTGACAATGGTTAGATGCAAAAAAATAACTAACCTTATGAGAAAAATCTATTAATCTTTACTTATTTTATCTGCATAACAGAGGCCCAAAGACATGGCTACATGAGGTGCTCAGCAGCACTCTGGGGGACGGGTGGAAGCAGCAGAGTTGTAACCTGTCCTTCAGTTTACTGCAAATATGTTTCACTCCTGTCAGACATGAAGTCCACAGAGTACTTCACACACATGCTCCAGCATCAAATCCAAGTCCTTATAAAAACAAGGATGGTGGGACAGACTACTGTCCTCCTGCTTGGGAGGCTGGAGTGGGCAGAGGCACCAGCAGGTCTTGCCTTCCTGAGGCATTTGCTGGGGTAACTCTTAGCCTGACCTGCAGCCACCATGCAGAGGTAACCACCACAACTGTCCCTGAGCGAGAAGGCAACAGATCTCAAAGGCTTTACATGGAAGAGATAATGCCAGGCAGCAAAGCCATGCTCCAGAAAAGTTGCTCACAGTCCACTGCTTTTGTCAGAAAATGGAAGATTATTTTTTGCTCAGATAGAAGACAGTGAGCAAATACAGAGTGGTGGGAACAAAAGTTTTAAATAGGATTTTCCGCTAATGACTTGATCTTTATCATTTCCATTTTTCCACCTCTGCAGGAACACTGTTGCACAGCCAGAGGAAGCGAGGGGCAGGCCACGGCTTCCCCCCAGCACACGTCGCATGATGGTGCTTGCACAGCGCCTAGCAGGGTAAAAAGTCAGATCTCAGCTGAGCTCTCAGCACATTACTCTTTATAATATCAAATAAAGTTTGTATTTATAAATATACTTAATTTACAATCTTGTGTAAAAAAATTAAAATTCTGAAAGACTTTCACCAATAGTATTTTGCTCTTATTTTTTTCCCCAGCAATTCAGAAGTCTTCATATTGGTTATTCTTTCTCTTTTTCTTACAAAAGAAAGTTTTCCTCAGCCCCCGGGACATCACTCTGCACAGAATATCAAGAATAAAGGAAAATGCTTCATGGGCAAAAAAAGCAGAGCACTATGGAAGCATTTTTATATTCTCTTAATCAAGAAGAATTTAAGCATTAACAAGCTACAAATGTTAGAGAACTAATTTCACACACTTTTCTTTCCTCCAAATTAGGCTCTGTTAATCTTTAAAATGGAAAAAATAACATTTTGCATTGTAAATTATTTCCACTGCTGTGCCTTGAAGCCTCAATAAGCTACACTGAAATTCTCCAGCCAGTCGGACTGCAGAAACACCTTTTAACACACACAAAAATCCATACACTTTGCTATGAGTCTGACCATACCCTCCTCCTTTCAAGTCCAAGCTACATTCCTAGTAATTCGGTAAGCCTTTTTAAATGACATTTTGAGCATGAAAACCAGTATCTTATTCCTGGCAGAGAGGCAACGAGGGAAAAGATGTGCATGCACCCCCTTTCTGAATTAATTGGGGTCTGATGCCACACAGAGGTCTGCAGCAGGTGAGGAGAGCTGGATGTGTGACCAATTAGCATTTCCTCTTGTTCCCTGGCACGGAGAAATGTTACCGCACTTCCCTGTTGGTAACAGCAGCAGCGAGCAAAGCCATCCACGCTGAACTGATGGCTCGCTTAATGAAATACACCACTGAGCAATGGCAAGGATTTCATGGGGTATTTTGACATGCAAAGGAGATAGGAACCCAGAATATTGCACTAGTTCAGATTTACTTTCACTGCAACCTAGATAAAATGCGTCCTTATGGGTACTGGTTGGTTTTTAACATCATATATTTAAAAACTCATGGAACAGCTATGCTCATGGAAAATAGGTTTAAACTCAGGTATAATCACATACTGAACTACCTAGAAGGGAATGGGCAGCAGCATCCTTGTCTGCCATGAATGCCTTGGAATCTACTCTCCTCTTGCAGGGTAAGGTGCTTAAGGCAGGCCAGAACTGAAGACTGAGAGCATTTAAGGAGAGGAAATACTTCCATGCTGGCACATCCCACCCCTTGAGTCAAATAGGTGTGGAACTTATTTTATATGAAAGCTTTGCATATTGAGTAAAATGCCCATTTCTTTACGAGAAAACACCCTAAAACAGCCTGATGACCACAGTGGGTACCTCAGGTACATGATCCTGGAATAAGTCTCATTCATAAAGTATTTTCTTCAGCTTTAGATGCATCCTTGCCACAGACCCCTTCAATGGCAGCACTGTACATTGCCAGTGAAAATGAGTGTTGACATCTACACTTTAAGTTTAAAAAGAAAATGCAATTTACAACTAACATACTTCCAGATGAAAGAAATCTAGTTACCTTTCATGAAAGCAATTACTTAAACTATCAGAAATAAAACAAAGCAGCAACATGTTTGACAAGTGACATGCCCCAAGACTGATGAAACAGAAAGCAGATAATACCTTTTTTCCCACCAGACTATATTAAACAGGAGTGAGAGGAAGCAGAGGGAGAAAAGGCCCTATCTATTTGGGCATAAATTAAATTGAGATGTTCAGTATCATCTGCATTAGGAGTACAACACTAACTGACAAACAGTTCAAGCTACGAGAGAGCCCTTCCCACTTCCCTGGCGCTCAGAAAGGCGCGTTAATACCGGGGCTGCAACAAAGCACTGCGATGTTCCCTATCAGGTAGCTTAGCAACTGTTTTTATTTCTTAAGGCTCATCTGAGAAAGAGGGGCAAGAGGGAAACAGCATGGTGGAAGCAAATGTCATGTCTGGTTTCTTTCTGAGTGGCTGATGCAAGGCTACAGACACGCAGTCCTGACGGCCAGGAAGGATGCGGTCTTCACGGAGAGGCTCAGGAATCGGTGGGTGGCAATCCCGATGCAGCAGCTTTGCCGCCTCCCAGCCCTCAAAGGCAGGGAGAAATCTCACCATGTCTACAGCACAGCCAAAGCACAGCAAATGCATTATTTATTACAAAAAAAAAAAAAAAAAAAAAGATGCTCAGAGACTTTCCTCCCTGTAGCTCTCCAATTCTTTGGCCACATGAAAATTCTTCCTGCTTAATCTCTCCTGCCTGCTTGAGAAGGAAAGAAAAGCCTGACTAACAAAAGCCAGAGTTTGCCCAGGCCCAGCAAGGCTCTGCTTCCTTGGTGCAGAGAGATTGCAGGCTTGCTGTCAGCACGGCAGCCTGCAGTTGCCACATCTCACTTCCAAAGATATATATATTATTACCAGAATACTTCACCTGAACAGCCTTAATAAAATACAAGAGGATATTAACTAAGCTGTAAAAATCTATTAAAAAATCTGCTTTATGAGAGATATTTACCTATGAATCAGCAGTTGGGTTAATTCATTTTTCAGTAGGCTTGTTATTTACAGTGTATTACAGCTTTGTAAATTATTTATATGTGCTTGTCTCTGTCTGTGCATGATTATCCCTTAAGAGACAAGAAATGTTTATTATCTCCCACACAGGGAGGTTGTTTCAGTCAGAGGTAGGATATTAAAGGATCGGATGCTCCATTCTGGCTTTTTTCTCATCTATGTCCTGTTGCGCCATCACATATGGATGCAAACACATCAAGCACTGGGATCCCAGGGAAATCCACCCCAGCATCTAGGAGCCTTCAGCTTGAAAACCCAGCTTTTTTGCACCATGTAGGCAAGCATCCATTTAGACAGCAGCTACCCCAGGGCCACCGTCAGACGCAGCTCCAGGAAGAAAAGAAAGTTTGTATTTTGTTTGACATCAAAGTGTGAAAACCTAACATCAAATCTGATTTCTAACAGTGAACTTTCAAGCTGCTAATGGTAGGTCGGGTTTAAAATCCACTGCCTAAATCGGCAAGCACAGATATTTTGTGTAGCAGATGCCAAGAAAGCCACTGGAGGGATGTGGTTTCCTTCCCTCCGAGCAGAGAGCTGGACCATAGCTACAGAAAAGCCACCAAACCGCAGCACCGCTGACCACAGCCAACTGTTTGGGGCACCCAGCATGAACCATGAAAACATTAAAAGTTCTCTTAGATCCAAATAATGTCAACAGAAGCTCATTGGATTTTTACAAGTATCCTGAAATCAGTTGGCCATCCAGCTCCTACTAGTACTGACTGCAGAGGAGTACTTCGCCATCCTCACGTAGCTGTGACAAATAGGGCTTGGCACCCATGTCCCTTGAAAAGTGACTCTGCTGACCCATCTGATCCCATCTTTCCTTTGCTTAGTAAATCAGCAGAAAATGCTTAAACATTTTAAGGCATCTCGCACACCTAAGACTTTTCATCAATTAAAAAAAAAAGTCCACATTTCTGTCTTAATTAAATCCCAACCTCCATGAAAATGCAACTTGGTGCCTGTCCAAGATAAGCAGTTTGCAGTAAACATGAGCCATGGTATTTGTCGTTCCAACATAAAAATACGTGCAGATGGACATGTGCTAAGCCACATCATTAGCCTGGAGTGTGCCTGCCTGTTCAGCAAGTGTAACAACAAATATAGAGCAGGAATGCTAACAACTCTAAATGGCACATTTTAATACTCCTATCCACTGATAAAAGTGAATTACTTAGAAAAAATAATTATCATTCTAACTTGAGAAGTTTGAAAATGATTGGTTCAAAATATCTCTTGCTGATTTGAGTAGCCATAAGAGACCTCAAAAATTAAGCGAACGAGGAAAACAGGAGTAGATGAACTTCAGTGCAAATAAAGGTATTACAAAGGTACCATTGCGGTAGAAAGTATCCAGGGAGGAGCAGCCAAAAGGACCGACAGGGAGGAGCAGAGATGTGGAGGGACAGACTGTTACTGTGACCCTGTGGGAATCTCTAACAGCAGGGGCAATCAAAGACCAAATTTGCTCAACCAAATCACAGGAGGGCCAGGACTCAACAGCTCTAGAAAGCCAGAGGTGCCCTTTCAGAGCTGGGGCCAGGCTGTGACCAGCTTGCACCACGCTGGCATGTGCCACAGTAGCTTGGCAAAATCTCACACCACCACTGTCTGCAAAGCGCCCATATTAGGGTGGAAAATTAAGCCATAAAAGAAAGTGACTGAAGCTCTGTTTAACTTGATTAAATATTAAGAACCTTTCTATGTAAAGTCAGCATTAAATCACTAATCGCATTACCGTTTTTTTTTAATACTATTGGCAGTGCCAGGCTTAATTTATGTCAAGCCACACCAACAAAGTACTATAGTCTTTTTTATTCGCACTGAAATTACAAAATTTCTGACCTCAGAGAAGTCTGTCACACAGTTACTGTTTCTTTTTCACAATCTACTGATCATGAAAAGTTAATGAAACTGCTTATACATAGGATGAAAAAAAAAAAAATTCT
The DNA here is from genome assembly GCA_033124195.1 of Coracias cyanogaster. Taxonomy (NCBI): domain Eukaryota; kingdom Metazoa; phylum Chordata; class Aves; order Coraciiformes; family Coraciidae; genus Coracias; species Coracias cyanogaster. The sequence continues at coordinate 43,758 of JAVSBS010026726.1, read as the reverse complement.
CCCTTTCGAATGAAGTTAATGCATTTCCTTCCTGTATCAGAAACCACAGCAGCCCAGAGATGGCCAATTTTTTGCTTTCACGATCAGAGTTCCTATCTTTAGGTCTTAAAGAACATTAGTTTGTCTTGTCATCTTTTCCTTAGTAAATGCTAAAATGCAATTTATTCATTTTTACACATTTTGATGATGCTATGGTTTCTCCATTCATAACAGACTTTCCAAGATAACAAAGATTCTTATTAACAGAAGCTTGCTTTTCCCTCAGATGCCTGAAACGTGAGTTTATTAGAAATACTTTCAGTGGCTCAAAGACTGCACTTACATCTGGGCAACAAATCTTTCAGTGGGACTCCGGCACGAAAGCAATATAGCTACAAGACCAAGACCAGAATCTGAAGCAGTAATTTGTGTTGGGGATCTGCACTGCTTGCTTTTTTTTTTTAAAGAAGAAAAAGTATTCTCAACGCACATAATAAATACATTTTCTTACTCTCTCACTATCAGTTGAAGATTCCAAATACTTCTATTCATTATTTCTTACTAGACACAGTACTGTAGCCTTTATTTTAAAGATAAAGCTCTTTAATAAAAGATTTGGTGGCAAAGTTTTACAGCAGTCAAGCCACCAAACTGGACTAAGGCTGCAACTTCTTCACATAGGAGTCTCAGCAGATCCACCCTGCCAGTAGGTACTGTGCTAGTAGTGATTTGGTTGAGCAAATTTGGTCTTTGATTGCCCCTGCTGTTAGAGATTCCCACAGGGTCACAGTAACAGTTTGTCCCTCCACATCTCTGCTCCTCCCTGTCGGTCCTTTTGGCTGCTCCTCCCTGGATACTTTCTACTGCAATGGTACCTTTGTGATACCTTTATTTGCACTGAAGCTCAGGCTTTTCAAGTAGCTTCACATCCTCTCAGCCTTGAAAAATTAACTGCAATGACATAAAATAGGGAACTTATTTGGGTTTTCTTGCATATGAAGAAACAATGAGACCTACTAATCCTCAGATTTTTAGCAGCAATCCTCAGATTTTTAGGAGCAATCAGTTCAAATTTTTCACATTCTAAACTTCCTCATTAGAAGAGCAGTCCTAATGCAAAAGACATTTCAGTATTTCTTAAATGCATCTGAAAACGCTTCAGATAATTGTATTTCAGTAGAGCTTTGCGAATGGTATTTTTGTGCAGCGCAACTGAATCCCAGTTTCTTTCCAAAGAGAGTTTGAGACAAAATCACAAGCAAAACAACAGGAATTAATATATCAAGAATACCAGAAATCCTAACACGCACATATAAATGTATACAACTTATTAAATATGTACACACAGACACTGGCTAAGAAAGAAGGAACACCAGATCTGATGCAACACAGCCACTCTTCCTCAGTATGTTTTATGGCTAGCAGCCCATGAGAATCACTTTATAACAGATATAAATGCGAAAAGCAAGATTCAAGTCAATTATTTAAATGAAGGCTGTTGCTTGCTGATTTAAATCGTGACTAAACCCGGCAGTTTAAATCAATCAAGCCGAACACATTTAAGTGGTCTGACACATGCCTGCCCATCGCTAGCCCATCATTGCTGTTATTTCCTTGCCTTACTGTTTTTAAGAAAAAGGAGGAAAACCCTGACTCTAGAGGAATCAGTGGGATTCTCACTATCCTTTATGCCCATTGCTCCAGCACCACCAGGGAAGCTGGTGACCCAGCCTCAAGCTGTGCACAGCTCCCAGCCAGCCCCTGGCAGCAAATCCCTCAGTCTTGGCATCCGGGAGGACAATTCAGCCCCCGTGGCAAGGAGACCGTTTAGCTAAAGATGTCACAGCCAGCCAGAGTCATGCCAAAACTGTAAGCACAGTGGACACAGGTGAGGGGAAGGTGCCCACAGCTCTCTGTGGATGCCCCTGCAAGGGTTTTCTCCAAACACAAAACAAACACAGACCTCAAGGCTACCAAGGCAAGGGCACCATAAGCACCCCAAACAAAGCAGCCCCCCAGACATTACTGTGTGCCTGTACAATTCAAACTCAACAGCACTGAGCCAGGAACCACAGCAGAGGACTTTCTATGCAAGTGCTTTGTCACTTGTTCATAACACTCCTAAACTAAGGAGGGAACTAAAATAGTGCTTTTGTCTCTGCCCCACCCCACTGGAGGTGTAACACCCCTCTCTTTGCAGCTCCCATCCTGGGACCTGGTTTTGGCATTTAAGATCTGGGTGGGCTCTGGTTTCTCACTCCTCATAGGAATCATTCAACTGTTCTCAGAGAAAACCTGGTTTCCCAGCTGTGTGTATCAATGGGGTTTCTGCAGTGCAGAAGACTCTAAGCAAACAGAGAATGGTGCCAGCTCTTCCCCCTACAATCTGGTCCCTATTAATTGAAAATTATTTGAAAACTCCGATGAAATATTGAATTAAAATGTAATTGCAGGGGTTTGGAAAGGTTGTGGCACTAAAGCTCTTATGAAGCTGCTTCATCTACATGACATTTTGGCAGCATTTACTGCCAGCTATGCAATTTAAGCATGGAAGCCGATAGTCAAAGGGAGAAATATCCCAAAGCTGCACATAAAGCATCACTCCACATTCTAAGGTAACCACGCAGAGCCAGGACACCTCAATATATCAGTCTTAAGCCTCCTCCGCAGCATAAGACACTTCATATGAAGAAAGGCGCATTCCAACAACAGCAAAAACCAGTGTAAAAACAGAACAACTGCTCTTGGTTGGTTTCAGCATGCCATCTAAGAGTCAAAACTCACAATGTTCTTGCTTTGCCCCTGTAGGCACATTTTGGTGAGCATTTCTCTCAGAGGTACGGTGTGCCATAGCCACACACTTTCAGCTCAGTGATTTTTACCCTGCATTTACTCCCCAGCCTGGGTCACCGCAGCCACAATGAGGAAAGTGGCAGAGCAGACGCAGCTTCAGCTGATGGAGAGAAATTCTCTCTAAGCCATGGTCTGAAACCGTGTGGGCAGACACTGAGTTAGATCCATGTTCTCCTGCTCCTATTTCATATTCATCACCATCCAGCAGCAGCCACAAACACGCTCCCCCCACTCTTCTGGAGCTCAGCCATGTGCGGCTATCCTGCTCCCTCCCTGGCACACAGGCACACGACATCTCCTCTTGCTGGGCTGTGCTTAAAACCCCTCTGTGCCCATAGGGCAGCACAGCTAGAGGAATAACCCACACCACGGACACACATCCCTTTTCCCACTGTTTATTGCAGCTGTGGCTTTCCGGTGAGTACCTTGATGTTCAAGGTGGGTACTCTGCTGCATCTAGGTTGCATCCCGCATGTGCTGGGGCAAGATAGCAAATACATCAGGTATTACGTACAGCCCCAGTTTGGGAACGCACAACATTTCTGGCCTCCCCAGCAACCATCTGGCTGTTCCACATCAGCGCAGACAATAGCTCACACAGAAGCCCAAGAGCTTTTGCACGCCCACCGTCGGCAGCATGTATAAATAGAGACTTGCCTGCTCAACAGACACTGCGTCCTACAGCAGCTCAAAGTAACTCAATATCCTCCCACCACACCACCAGCCTCTCCTCAGACAACCATATAAAGATGGCTTTGCAGGCATCTTTAAAAGAAAAAAAAAAAATCCCACTACTTCAGCAGAGCAGAGGTAAGTTCTAAGTCAGCAGATCCCACATGAGCCTCACGTTTCAACTAGGCTGCTCTGCCTGCAGCTCCCTCCCAGCATCTCCACTGCTAAACTGGGACACTGGGAACCAGCCAGACTCCTGTACCACTTAGCCATGTCCCTAAATAAATCCTCATCACCAAGCAACATCTCACTGGAAGGCAGCAGGGTGCCACCATGACACATGGTCCCATCGAGCACAGACTTCAGGGAAGCACTGCTGCAGGCTTGCCCTGCTCCCAAACGTGTCCCTGTGCACCCACCAAGAGCAGGCCCAAAGATAGGCACTGGGCTCAATCAACTGAACTGGAGTCCCTGGTGGCAGGGACAAGTCCCATACACACTGTTACTCCACCACATGCAAATTGGGTTGGCTGCAACTCATCTTTCATGCACTTTTGCCAGAAACATTGTGGCTGTTTTATTCTGCCTCAAGGAACACAAAGACATTTGCCAAAGACAGGGCAAACATATCATTTGTCCAGCTAAATATACTAAACCCTACATCTTTTCAGGAAAAAGCAGAACTAGAATACAAATTAATCAATGTCTATCAAGCCCCGAAACAACAAGGGCTCCCCTTTCAGCCTCTAGCTCTCCAACAGCCCAAGAAGGATGTAGAAGTCTTCACAGAGATGGATCTTTATTTATAGCCACAGATTAGCATAGAAGACTTCACCATACAATAAGTCCCTGTGAGACAGTCCAAGGCAACACCAGCCACAGACAGTTATTGATTACGAGTCAAAATGAAGAACGGTCTGTTTTGAACCGAACAATTTTATTACAGTCTCTGCTACCAAGACACAGTGGCTCTGAAGACTGGCTTCAGTAAGCAAATCTCCAGGCTGTCAAAGGCAATGCCTGTATATTATTCTATGGGGTTATTCAAGTGACCTTAAAGCAACTGTATGGACCTCTGATATTTGTGCAGGTCAAAGGCTGTCTTCATACATTCTGAAGAATGAGTAGATACATGGCATTGTGTCAAAAGATGAACTTTTTTCTTTTTCTAACTAAAGTCTTTTAAATCATTTAGTCATCAAGAACATGAGATGCTTCTAGTTGGGAAGTACCGAGAGATGCAAATCTCACTTCAGTGCTCATGCTTTCTATACCCACAAAGAAGCAAACACCTTCATGGCAAATACCTTCCAGAGCCCAATATCCCCTCAGTTTCCAAAGCTTCCAATCGGACAGAAGAGGAAGATTTTTCACCATGAGAACAACCAGCCATTGGAATAATCTCCACAGCGAAGCGGTGGGTTCCCCAGCATTGGGCACTTAAGATTCAGCTGGACAGGGTGCTGGGCCATCTTGTCTAGACTGTGCTTTTGCCAAGAAAGATTGGATCAGATTATTCTTAAGGTCCCTTCCAATCCAGTATTCTTTGAGTCTATGATTCTATTACTTCACTTGGCTGGGCACTAACACCAGTTTCATCAGAGAAGAATCATCTTCCAGAGTTAAACTGAATTCCCAACATGACATGGAAACTAAATATAATGAACCAACTGCCATATATCACCACTTTTAATAACATGCTCCTGTGCAGCATTAGCATGACGATAGCTCAGCTTCAGGTCTTAATTCTCATGTCTAGGACATTTAATGTCTGTCTTATCTGCTTGGCTTAGTCCATATCCACCCATACCAAGTAGTTTCCATGCAGAACAAAGTAGTGGGTTTCTGCTAACTCATCAGCCTTTCAAGCAGCAGTTATACCCAGGTAGGCAATAAAGCCATGAGCTCACTCACCAAGAACTCTTCCGACCTGTCAATTGATGCCTATAACAACATGATGGATAGCGAACAACCAGCTTGCACACCAAAATTCAGCTAAGCAGCTGCTTCTTGCCTAATAAAAAAAGCAAACAACAACAAAGTAGTCTACACTTTTCTGGATCTGATGGCAAATAGTAGTGAGTACTCCAGATACACAGCTTTGAACATAATACACCCACTCCGTTGTCATCATACTTCAGCAGAAAAATAATCACATTCACCGCAAGTCTTGCAGTTTAGGCCTGATCCCAAGCCCTTGCTCCACACAGGTGAGGGAACACAAGCATCTGCAAAGGCTGGGATCTGTCACAGCTGAGGCCACAGCAAGTGCATCCTTGCTCATGGCATAACATTTCAGTGGTATCTCCCACAGCAGAGGGACAGATGAGCAACCTTCATCCTCTCAAGGAACCAACAAAGAGGCTGCAAGCATAAGGTATTCCCAAAAAAGAAATCTGTGCAACTAACCTATCTTGCAAAATCATACATATATCTACCTCTTTCTGGCTACGACTGTCTGGCAACTTGGTGTTTAGAGGAAACCAACACTGCATTTAGAGCTCGGAGAGCTGAAAGGCTGTTGAATGAACTCTGCACAAAGGACCTACAGGGATCCATGGCTTTCTCACGTAACCAGCACATTAAATTTTCAAGTTCTTTACTTGTAAACTTTACCCAAAGTAGTTTAATAATTCAATTTTTCTTCTTTGTGTGCTTCTCCCTAACACTAGTTTTTGCTTTCTCATTCATGATTTAGCATGTTAAAAAAGATAAAGTAACAATCCATCAGCCATAAACAATACACTACTGTTTTTCTGCAGTTCCCAACTGGTACATTCTCCTCCTTCAACTACCTGCCATATTTAGAAAAGCAGATGCCATCATTCAAACAATTCAAATAGGTAAAAGCATGCTAACTTTTTCATGCCTTATGACAATCATGTTTATGATTTTGATTCAACAGTGCAAAAATTATACCAGATTCAAGGTAGAATAAAGCGCGCCATGGGAAAAGGATTAACAAACATCCTTCCACTCCTACAGTGAATGCAGATCCCACTAAGGTTTCGCAGACCTATAGTCTTAATAATAATGCAACTGAGGTTGGCCACAGTTTGGGAAAAGATAATTTCCTTTTGCAGCAAACATTGAGGGCACATGCATTTATGTACGATCATGTACACAGAGCAGGGCAAAGTCTGCAACACAAACGTACACTGGTCTGCCTTACAAATTGCAGAGCCAAGGTGCCTTGCAAAGATTCATAGGGACTTGAGGGTGAGGGAGTATTGATTGTGCATTTAAAAAAAAAAAAAATTAGCTAGAACTGTTTTTACCAATACAGCAGCCAACACTGCATGCAGTGAATAGATGGTTAGACTATGGCATTTCTACCCCTTCAACATTCTGAAAAAAAAGAAAAGAGGCAAGGGTGGGTAGGGAAGTAAGGGATCAAGAAAGAAATATCTCCAGTTCAAACAAATCCATCCCTTCCCAAAGTCTCCTTACCTGTAATACCAATGACACCTAAGGCATATTTGTATGGCTGAGTGCACCCAGTCCTCAGAGCGCAGGTGTCCAGGCCACACCAGGAGCCACTGTAAGAGATGCTTACAGCCCTCCAATCTTGCTCACAACCCATCCACATCTTGCCCAACAAGTGACTGCAGTCTGTAGAGAAGGCACTGCATGTGTTTGTTTCTTCAGTTATGGGGAAGTGGAGAAGGAGAGTCAAAGTCATTGCAAAGGCACATCTGAGAATGCAGCTTTCCTCATAGATGTTACGATACATGGAAAGCAGCTGAACTCATTTTTGAAAGCATTCTTCTTCCTTCTAAAGGCTCTGCTGCCATCCTGGTAAACTGTACCCTTGTCAGTCAGTGGCTAACCTTGTCAAGGGGAAGAAAAGGCTGGGAAGTGACAAGTTTGACAACCTGTCGGATGCCTGGTGCTCTGCTCTCCTCCTGATCTGATCACTATCAAACATTAAACCACTGTTCCTCCACACAGGAGTGCAACTTGATGCTTGCAAGCCTCAGCCAAGAAAGATAGATAGCAAGGCTGGTGAGCTGCCAAGATCCTTGCTTTGTCCCTTCCTTACGTATTCTAGATTCCCTTTTTATGATGTGATTGTTGAATGTGTCACCGGAAGCAGTCCCATAGGAGGCCCAAATAGGTCACTGAAGTTGTCATTGGTTTTTCAGGAAAATGAGAACTAAATGTGGGCAATGAAGCTGTAACATCTGAAAGGAGAGACATTGCTGACAACGGCCTGGTCACCAGACTGCACAACCTAGCTTGCAAATCACATCCCAAACTTGGAGAAACCCCAGATGGACTAAAATCTCCCCCATTCTCTCAAAAAAGCCCACTTCCATGCCACACGTACCAAAAACGCCAGCACACTGCACATCATTCACTCAGTCTTTAGACACCCACTGAATGAGATCATCTACATAAGGACTCTGTGTTCGGAAGGGGATAGAATATTTAAATTCATCTCTTCCATCCACACACAAAACCTCTGCTTTTCCAGAGCAGCTTTCAGGATTCACAAGCAAAAGCTGCAGCACTGACTGTAAAACCCTGCTCTTTATGCTCTTTAATTCCACTGATACTGCAAGAGTTGAAGATTGAATATTCAGGAGGCAAAAGCATCTTGCAATCAGGAGCTTAGCTACAGCTGAGTAAAGTTGGAGCTGTACCATGTATTTGAAGAGGCCATTTAGCCAACAGAAGCCAAGGATAGACTACAAGAAGCACTTACATTGTTCTGTCATAATGTTCATACCTAACTTATGGCAAGATGGTCTGCTATCTTCCCAGTTCCCAGTGGGCTTGAGTCAAAACTTGCAACTAGTTAATTTGTTTCATGAAGACCTCAGCAAGATAAGGACACTTGCTGCAAAGCCCAGCTTCTTCAACTCAGTGTTACCATATAACAGTCAAGTTGACTTAAAGAAAAGGCAAGGTGGGGGCTGCCTCAAGTCTGTGGAGGCTCATTAACTCTTCACAATCTTCTCTGTCAAAAATGCAATTGCAAATGCAAAGTAGGCAGGGGAGCATTAATAAAAAACAAACAAAAAAAACAGTCCTCAAGTTGCACCATGCAAGCAAGAGGACACACAACTGGACTTCCACAGGACTTTGAAAGCATGGTCCTGCCCAACCCACCTTAATGGATCTGAGGTGAGACAATCACTTGCTGTCTCTTTGGGAACTACTGCTGCCCCCAAAACACCTACAGCATGGGCACAGAGCTGCAGCATCTGTGGGGCAGGAGGGAATGGTTGCTCCTGTTCTCAGGTACTGCCAGGTAATGAGAAGTGACGTGTTTTGAAGCACAGAGACCTGTCAAGTGGGAGCAGTGGTGGTGCTGCATGACAACACAGGACAGCAAGGCTTGATCTGTACGGAACTGTTGTCCTTTAGATAAGGCCAAACAATCTAACTCAAAAATATAAGACAAGCTTTCCAGAATATATAAACCCTTTTTCACATCTTTGTGGCTTGTTGCCTGAGAACTTGTCTGCTTGATTTCCCCCCGCCCCCCCCCCCCCCACCAACCACCAGACTTCCAAATTCTGTTTCAATCCTCCAGACCCTGCAGCCCAGGACATCACTCAGACATGGGCAGGGTGAAGCTGCCTCTTCCTCCTGCATTCCGCAGCCTCCACTCCCCGTCACAAACACTATGTGGGGATGCACAGAGACCCCACATCACAACACTCATCCACCTGCCGTGTTCTGCTGTTTTGAAAAGAGACAAAGCCAAGCTTGTGCAAAGTTTAAAATTCAGCTAAGGATTTGGGGAAGAAAGTACAACACTGAGAATATTTTTCTCTCTAAAAAACAATATTTCACATCTCCCATCACTTATGGACTTTGCTCCCTTGCAACAGACAGCTCACTGCTCAGCTTTGCTTTAAGGATCCACCCTCTCTTTTTACACTCAAAGAAAAGGTTGAGTTTTTTTAAACAAATGAAAACGAAGGCTTTTTAAGACTGATTTCCCTTTTCAAGGCAGTAAGGAAATAGATTCCTTTTAGCATGCTTCATGCTTGAAAAGGTTACAGTGGCCTTTCAAAATACCACACGCTGTGCATTCTGTATAGCATTAATGACTTTGAGGATGCACTGATACATTCTAGTACATCTTAACCTTTTAAAATTGGGCCTTCATTGTCTTACCTTAATAAGCAGTTTGTTCACCTTATGTCATTTGTGTCTTGCAAAGGCCACCCAGTCTGAAAATACGCATTAGATGTAAAACCACTTGTCTTGCATGCATAGTTTAGTGCACATAACAGCGCAGCAACAGCATCAAATAACAGACGCTTACCCTCTCCTCCCATTATTTCTCTCTGCTGTGACTAAATCTTCCCAATAATCCCAGATGAGCAGCTCCCTGGCTCCTCACCACACTCCTTTGAACCACGGGGCAAGAAGGCACCAGAAAAGGTGTAAGATTTTACTCACTGCACAGTAGTTGACCAGTCAGTGCAAGCACATGGGCTCTCTGGGAAAAGGAGAGGGCAGGAATCGATGAGAAATCAACAGTGATTAATGCTGTTTGACAATCTTTTACATTAATCATGTTGCCATGCTCTTGAGAATGCAAAGTGGAAAATCTATAGTCATAAAAGTGTAATTGGGAACACTCTTCCTACTTGCGCTGAGATGAGGGAGAGAAAATCTTTAAAGAAAATGTTTTAATTATTAAATGTCTGATATTAAGTGATGCGCACAATAGCACTTCCTTACTCAAAGAAAACCTGGAGACCATATAGAGCGCCCAGCCATCCTTCCTCCTTGCTGCAGTTTAGACAAAGGTCTTCTCTGTCTGATCCCTCAACTCCATTAAGAACCTGATAAAAAATTCATAAAAAATACACACCTAGCACAAGTTAAAATACAGGATCAACATTGAGTCAATCACTCTTTCTGGAGAACAAGCTACAAGATGCCACAGAAAGCAATGATGTCTTCATTAGCTTTTACAGTAAACATCCCTCCTGGAAAGCAGCCTTTATAATCCACCAAGGGCAATAAAGATGTCTTTGCAAATTGATGAGACAAATACTTTAGAGGTGTAGTTTCCTCCAGAGCTAGCGGGAAACAGAAGACAGTATCATTCTCTAAAATCATATAGAAAAAAAATATTCATTGTTATCATGGCAAGTTCACACTTGTAACAATATTAGGGTCAAGCACAATGAGGGCTTTAAGCACATAAGCAAAGAGCGAGGAGAGTTTTTGCCCAGGGAGGGTGCACTGAGGTGCCTCAAAGAGAAGATCTGGTTGGCACAGTGAGAGCCAGACACCTGATCCAGCTGAACTCTGAAGTCTCAGCTGTAGCCATGAGAACCATTCTCTGTGACAGCTTTTCGCCATGAATTTTGGGGAGTTCCTGAGTGACATAAGGGAGAGGAAAGGAAAACAGAAAAAAACCCACAAGCATTTCATACAACAGAGCTGATCTGAGATTATCCTTGCGCTAATAAGGTATGATGTTGACCAACCATATTATACAGAAAAGCCATTTTCGAGCAAGAACTGAGTTTTACCAGAAGCTGAAGAAATTAACTTTCCAGGTCTCAACCTGCAGTCTTAAAATCTAATTTTATCCAATGCGAGGGAGCTCTGCTAGCATGGAAATACAAAACGCCTCAAGTATGTAGGAATAAGGAGCTCAAGAAGGATACTTCTGTTTCTTAAAGCACCTGTGCTTTTCATAACAGCACTGGAAGCAATTGGAAACCAGCATCACAGGTACAACTGGGAACAGACAAGGAAAACTCAAATTTCTTCCTTGCATTTTCTGGCTCCAACTAGGTCTTGTTACAAATGTCTCCAAATCACATTTTGGGGCACTTGGAACTAAGCCCCAGGGACATGCAGGCCCAGCAGCAGCAATGCCTGCTGCAAAGCCTTGCCAGCCCCGGCCTGCACAGGAGGTGTTTGTTGAGCAGAGAACCTTGGTGAAAGGACTAGCTGAAGATTCGTCACTGTTTCTGTTACAGCTTGGCTGCCAAAGCAAGTACACTGCACCCTAAAAAGTGACATTTCTCATAAAAATCAATTCATTTGAGTATAGCCTTTACAGAGAAGAACGGATTCATCCTAACAGCTCTTCCTTGCAAGGATCCAGGAGGCTCATATGCTCTCCCGTACGGTTCCTACCACACTCCACACGCACTGGATGAGCCAATCCAGTTTTTGCAAGATGTATTGCTTAATTAATAACTTTGATGTTGGCAATTAAGGTGTGTTTGAAAGAAGATAATGAATATTTTTTCACATGAAAGCACTACCTTTTTAGTCTAGCAAACCTCTATGCTAACCATAATTGATAGTTTGGTTTAACGTGGAATATTCCTGCTGCAATTACAGGGTTTTATTGCTCTATGTTACTGCACTTTGCACAAAAAATATTTTCATTATCATAAATTCCTTTGCTAGCAGACTGCTTAGGATGGGAATGGAAAGGAGCATCAGCTTCTCCAGTGCTGGAAATCTCTGCTTATTCCTTGCAGTACAGCAGCGGAGGAGCTCTCATATGAGATGGTTGTGCCTGGCTTGCCACAAATCTGTGAAGGACCTGGGACATCTGCAAGGGGACCGCACAGCTCCCTGCTTCGAGGCACTGCAGATCTGCTTATACCTCCTACAGAGAAGACTAAAAAGGAGAACTTTCTATGGCAAAGAGGGAGAAATTGAAGCCAAGAGCATGTACGAGATCTACCATGAGTCACAGGTGTTTCGTTGAGGACCTGAGGTTCAAACCTTCTCCAAAGTGCCTTTGAAGTGAGGGGAGGCAGTCCTCACTGGAATGCTGCTCAGACTGTCCTGACTCTATCCTGCAGGCAAAGCAACAAGATTTCAGCTCCAAGGTAGTCCCTGGACTGGCAATGCTAACTGAAACAGGGTTCTCATTTCCTTGCCAGATCACCTTCTGCCTTAGCTCCAGGAATAAGCTAGCAATGAAGCAGAGCACTACTGGCTTCCTTCATACCCCAGCACGCATCCTGGGGCTACTATGCTCCTTGGCTAGCTCACAGGCCTCTGAAGGCATCATTAATTCTCCCTCTCCAGTAGCTCAAGGTACGCCATGAGCTACTGTTCATGGCATGAGATATCTTCCCTTTCCCTTAGAAA
>JAVSBS010026726.1:0-11732 GCA_033124195.1 Coracias cyanogaster | reverse complement strand
CACACTTTGTTTCAAAGAACCTGAAGTATCAAAGAGTAATTTCTCTTAAGATGTCTGTCCATACATTCTGCCTCCAGCTAAATGTCCCAATAAATAAATTGTAAAAGATTTAGGGCAGATTTTTCCCAAAGCTGTATTGTACCAAACCTCAGGTCCAACACACTTAGCCATGCTCACAGACAAGGAGAGTGATTCATAGTTTTGTCCTTGCAAGCAACAAAAGAGCTCAGTAATCCAAACATAGGGCAGTGCTCACACATTTCCTCTGCCACATTTTCTGCTAACTGTATCTCTAGCAAAATTTCAGTTTCTTCTTGCATGTGATGGCACATCAAATATGGCACAAAACAGTGGGTGAAAGACAGACAGCTTGCAGAACTATCCCCTTGTCAAAATCCACCCCTAGCCATGGTCATCTTCAGTTGTTCTGCATCACTGCTAGCAAGCTACCATCTCTAAGCTCCAGCAGGTATTACCAGCTGAACCTCAGCACTACCTTATAAATCTAACTAGTGAGGTAGTTGCCTCTATCCATAAAAATTCTGGGTGTGCTCATATTCCAACCCAGAATACTGACTTTCAAAATGCAAATAGCAGCACGGAAAGTGAGCCAGTAGCTTCTCAGGAGAAGCAGCTGCAGGTGCAACTACTCTTTTTGTTTGTTTTCTCTGCCTCTCCTCTGGAAGGCATTTATAACCCTAGTTTGCAAAACACATCAATCATATTCAAGAACATGGGCCCTCTTGGGGTCTGTCTGACCTGTTCCAGAAGCAGGATTGCTTTAAATGGCTATACAGAATAGTTTTGCAAACAGTGTTCAAGAGATATAAGGAACTGACTACAGATTCTTAGGTCTCTGCCACCACTACCTTCTGATGGTCTGGTCCTCTCCACTCTGAGCAGATGCAGCCTTAAGTCACCCATTGCAACCAGACAAAGCAAAAGCTTAAAGCAGAGCAGCAACGTTTCATTCCTATCAACCTGAGCGTTAGATACCTAATGTCTCTTTTTTCAGAAAGCAGGTCCTAGCTTTTCTATAAGCCAGAGCACCGGGCTCACAGACAGACCTTTAGGGCATGTTTAGACCATATTTTAGGACAACCATACCAGGCTTCTGATCTTCCTAAGTTGTTCCTTCCAAAGAGTGAAGCCAGAGACTGCTTAATCCACGAAAAGAGGTGAAAACTAAATCATTGAAGAGCCCTGGCATGAAAGCACCAAACAGTGTGACCATGCACCAGCAGCTACATGGTCAGGGAGCTTTCCTCTTCCCCTCCCAGGAAGAGAACAAACCCCACTCCCCCCACATAACACCAGGACAGGACAATGTACATGGCAGGCTGGAGTCATCTGTCAGTACATTGCATTGAGTTTTAAAATATAAACTACAGTTTTCCTGAATTTAAACTTAAAACACTTTAAAATGTTTCCAGCACCACTACCTAAAATAAGTCACGTATAGGCAGCAGAGCTACTATAGGCAGTGAGGCCAGGAAATCCAACACCCTTTACGCTAGATACACAGATGGATATCCTGATGCAAAAAGTTGAATTACATAGACAAGGCAGAGGCCGAGGGGAAGAGGATCGGCACGGTGATGGAGACAGGACTTGTCCCAGGCGTAACATCCCGGCTTGTCAAATCCAACTTGCAAGTTTAGCCATCACTTTTCTCCCATGCAGATCAGAGCCATTAAGACAGACCTCATCAGCAAACCATCACCATAGAGCCAAACAATTGACCTTTAAGTCAGTTTTATTTGAAAGCCAAAATTCTACTCCACATTTTATTAACCTAAACTTATTGGAAATCACCAAATAGGAAAAGAGAACATGTAACGCAGAGACCATGCCAACACAGAAGTTTTTTCTCTTACCAGTGCCTGACTTGCAGCACACTATAATTGAAGGAGTTAAAGCCTAATTTATGCCATTTAAGTTTTTGCAAGTCACTCAACTATCAGCAGGCAGAAGCATCCTGTTGCGTCTGACATTTCTTTGAGCGCTTTTGTCTTACTTCTCTGTGCTATCCCTGTACTGATTAGATCCAACACTCCCACAAAAAAAAACAAAACCAACAGGTCTGTGAAAGGCAGAAGCCACATAGCTGCCTTCCTCCCCATCTACAGTTTGTGCCATCAGTTCCAGGAGGAACGATGCCTGCTGCTCTTCTGGGAGCATTGCAGGGACAGATGCCTCCACCCACATCCAGGCCCATTAAAGTCCTCCACAGGCCACAAGTACCATGGGAGGACGACTCTGGCAGCATATTTCCCATCAAGATGGGTTAACTGCTGTCAAAAAAAGAGAGAAGTTAGTACCTGGTAGGTTTTCCTCAAGCAGGACACATGTACATTCCCAGTAACTTTCTCTGAACCCACAAGAAAAAGAAAACAAACCTTGAATGGCTTGGGATTGCTCCAAGAAATAGCTTTCCCACAGGCAAAAGGAAATGCTCTCCCCTCAGTTACTCTGAAAAAGCAACTCTCAAAAGCAGCTTCTCTGGCTTTGACCAAGGAAACATTGTTTTTCTTAATAGGGAGCTTAGAGCAGTTAGTCTGAACACAAGGAAGTTTGGAGAAAATAAACAGTTGCAGAGAGCACTTTACTCACTTGATGTGGGCATTTCCTGAAGGATCCCACAGTTCAAACAGCAGCCTGAATGAGTAGATTCCCACCACTGGGAGCCTTGCAATGTTTCAATTTACCCGACACAAAATAGAGTAAAGGAAGAATTGATCTTCCAGCTACTTGGACCGCTAAGAGCATCAAAACTTCACAGTCCTTCTGATTATGGGAAATTAGGAGAATTTGCTACAAGGATCTCATGAAAGGCACAGTCTTCTTCATGCTTTTATGGAGATGTGCAAAATCGTTTAATGCTCCAAGATTATCTCCCTTGTAGCTGCATATATTTAGTTATGTCACATCAGATGTTTGGCTCCTTCTGAGTTGGATAAACAGCTGAGAACGAAGAAGTAACATGATTTGGGGCTCGGTTTCCCACACACCCCTAATGGATCTTAGGACTTATGGGTCTCCAAAGACTAAAGATTTTTTTTCAAGACTACAGAAATGGGAGATTTCACTCGAAGCTGTATATAAGCAATATCTTAAATGGATTCTGTCTTTAAAAGCATGAGCTGCTGAGGAAGAAGGCTAGAATCAGGGAAGAGGGAAATAAAAAGCTGGTCCTAATTGCCAGTCATTCAAAAACATTATCTTCTTATACATATATATGCTACCCACCTAGAGATACCTGAGAGGATGGCATCAGCAACAGTGAGTTAAGTGTTTACTAATAGACTTATTTCAACAAACCCCACCCCACTGGATGTTAAACACAGGTCCCACACAATGAAAACTTATTGAAAGAATTATATATTCACTGTTTACATCAGCAATATGAACTTAAACACAAAAAACATAGATTGCTTTGGCTTCCTAGTCTCACATTAGCAAAAGCAATTATCTTTCATTAATTTTACAGAGTGTTCACAGTAGAAATTAAATCATTTCTTCATGTCTAAGAAAAACTTTACTGTGTTAATTATTCATAAATACCAAAGTCTGCTACTTATTACTCATCACAAATGTGATTCACTTCAATAACGCCTGAAAAAGCCGGTGCTACCCTATTAGTCCCAGAACACACAGTACAATTGCCAGCATCAGAAAATCAATCACAAACAATAATCCACACTCGCTCTCTGGTGTCAGCTGCCAAGGAACAAGAAGAAGAAGGAGGAGAAGGAGGAGGAAGGCAGGAGTGGCACTGCCTCCCCACCCCAGTCACATCCTCCCATAGAAAAATGTCTTCCTGCATCTCCTGTCCTGATCAGCTTTGCTTCCACCCAAGATGCTGTAAGCCCCAACAGGCGCTGCTTGGGCGAGCATCCCAGCCCCAAACTGGGAGCAGGGAATGGGGCTCCCAAGAGGAAGGCAGCGGATGGGGTTGCTCCGTGGCTTTGCTTCCCTGCAGGTTTACATCTGGGCAGACAGCTGCCTGCAGTGGGAATTAGCTGATTGAGAAGGGGAGGGGAAATTAATCCTCGCAAATATGTAAGAAGCCTACAAGGGTAATTCCAAAAAAGGCTGAGAGTCGGGAGGCTGCTTGGCCACAGTAATCCCTGCAAAGCAAAACAAAGCCCAGGCGCCATTGCTGCAGCTAAGTGGTGAAATCGGGAACTAGCCAGAGTTGTGCGTCCTGGCCCGGCTGCCCAGCAAGGACGGAGCTAGTCCAGGAGTGGGACTGCACAGCAGGCTGGAACTACGGAGAGGGGAAGAGGGGACTGGAAAAGTTACTACCATGATAAAACATGCTCAAATCTGCTGGGGTTACAGATTTCTGTACTGTTTCCTCAGTCATTTAAAAAAAAAACAAACCTGGCCACATTAAAAAAAAAAGTGCACTAAATTACAAATACTTTTTTTTCCCCCCGTAATAAAGTCAGGAAATCATCAGTACCTTGGACACAAGTCTCTCCTCCTTACACTCAGGCAGACAGGGCACTCAGCCCTCCCGGGGTCCCAGCCACAGTGGGCTCCAGCCCCATGGTCCTGCCCTTGGCACAGCTCCCAAAGCCACCTGGAACCCGGTGGCACTTCCCAAGACCTGTGTCCTCTCAGGAAGATCCACTCTCACATCCCATTTTCAGCCACGTATTTATTATTTTGCTTTCTAGCAAGTTACGCGAGCTAATTTGGGCCGATGCCATACAGAAACGTTGTCCATATTATTACAGTTGTGGAGAAAGTAAATTAATGCAAAGGATTGCACACAGAGGCCTAATCCATTTGAGGTAAATCAATGCATTGCACATTTAAATTGCTCTGCTTTCCTTCAGAAAAGTACATTGAAGTGATTCATTAGGCACTGAACTGTTCACAAAAAACAGACCAATTCTCTTAGGCATGCCAGTGCATCTCTGCTAGTTAAATTTAAAAAGCAATCAAATCTACTAATAAGTCATTTTTGCTGACATTTACATCAGTAGAGAACATGATTCCTGACAATTCAGATTAAATAAATGAGGGACAAATTAATCTCAGTTAATACACCACAGAACTGATGCTCAACTCGTTAAACTTAAAAATCTGTCTTTTAATTAAAAATAAACAACCTATTGGTGATGTCTGACTTCCAAGCACCTTTGCTAACCTTTATTAAAGGCCATAAAGTTATGAAGAGGGATCACAAGCCATAATCTGTGTCTATTTTAATAATCGAAGCATGTATTTATAGGTCCATTTTAATATTTACAAATTCACAGAAAAAAAAAAACAGCAGAAAGGCACCTTTTAAAGTAATAATGTCTTAGTACAACAGGCACCATGCCACAGTGCTCATATTCCCACTCTCTTCTTTAGTGAGGACCAGCTCAGATAATAAATGGAATAAACAGTGCAAGGAATAACACCTGTGCCTCATTTCTTGCTCTGCTACAATCATTGGGATATTCTTTTTGTAGCAATTAACATACCTGTTCTGCCCACAAAAAAATTCCTCATGCTTAAAATAAAAGGCAGAAGGAAACATATACTTTTAAGTAACTAAAAGTCAGTTTGCACTTTATTAAAGGTTTAGAGGAGAACTGAACAGACCTAATACGGAAAATGATTTTTTTTAATCCCTTTAAGATGTCCTTTAAGAAGTCAAACACTTTATCTGCAAAACCAGCGATATCAATTTAGAGAGCTTTACAAGTCCTATAGTCCGGATTTAAAAACCCACAAACTTAAGTTTATAATGAAGACTTTCAAGATCAGGCCCTGTAATGGCATTAGGTAAAAGAACCACTTGTACTTATAAAAATAAGCTTCCCTTCCCCTCAAAGCTCCTTTTTTTGGCTCTGCAGGCTGGCCCACTGCTTCTAACACCCTAAGCGAGACTCAGCTTTGGTTCCTCCAGGTGCCAGGCAGGGAAATTCAGCTGCCGCAGACACCCACGTTTGCAGGTGGTGAGGTAATATTCACCGCACATCTCATCCTGCAGCCGCAGCAGCCACCGCACTGAAATGAGCTGGGTCATTAGGAAATCCCGCTGACAAATGAAGCGGCACAGAGCTGCTCGGGCCTGGCGACATCTCTGCAAACAACCCGTTACGTTTTTTTCCTCCTTTATAATTGTTGCAGAGCTCTTTCCAGGGAGTTTCAGTGATGTGTATCTCAAGGGCAAGCAGGCACCCTCCCAGTGCTCTGGCCAGGACCCAAGTTCCAGCAGGTCACCCCATCTGCTCACTTGCAGCCTCCAGCTCCACCAGGCTGGTCCTCTTCTCTCCCCTCCCCACCAGCCAGGTTTCATCCCCAAAGAAACAGTACTGGAGGACCCCATCCTTGAAAACAGGGTCTGCTCCATCAGCACTCAAAGGTTTTAAGTGGTCCGCCTCCTGCAAAGCCCTTATTCTCCACCCCATGCCTTGAGGCACTGTGGGACTCTACAGCATCTCTCCTGCCTACAAGGAGTTTAGGGCCAATTTACCGGGCTTAACTATTCCCCAAATTCCACCACTACAGGTGAAACAACAGAGCTCATCCCCTAAAGCTCACCTTTACTGTTTCAGCAGCAGTTGAGTAGGCCTCTTCCTAAGAGGTTAACCCCCCCAAGTGACTTTTTCCCCCCTGGCAGCATTACAGAATTTTTTTTTTCTCCCCTCCATACAGAAACATCTTACTGGGAAAACCCACACACAGGGCCCAGTTTGCTCCAGGAGGATCCGCTCACACCAGGGCTGATGGCAACATTTGCTGGAGAAAAGCCACCTTCCCCGCAGCATTCTAGAGTCCACACCATGGTGGACCACAGAGCAGATGAGATATGTAGATGCAAAGCCCATCACATTTCCATGAGCATGAGGATTAATGTGTTCAGCCAACAGAGCCACACGCAGTAAACACTTCCAGTTTGCTGGGAAATGTTTTCATGTATCTTTTCTTTAGATTTTCATAAGACTTAACTTGGAAGAGTTTAACTAACGTGACAAGACCAGAACACCCATGCATCTCCACAGCCTTTGTTTCACCTAACAAAGTGGTGCCAACATCAGGCCTCCCAAAAGCCAGCAGGCACCATCCCTGGTCCTGGTCCAACAGGCTTGTACCAGCAGCGTAAAATTTCCTCCAATCTCAGACTTTCTGGCTCCAGAGACAGTTCTGCTAGCTCATTCTCCTCTCAAGAGAGATAAACTCTTTCCTTTATGGTTAGCCAGGAGGGACACCAAATACAGTCTGACCTTAAGCAACAGCCACGTCTCTCGCCCAACAAGGGTTACGAAGCCATGACACCACTTAAGAATGTGGGTATCTCTATTTGCTCTCATGCCTCATTACATTTTCCAGTCTAACCCCAAGGCCTTTTGTTTCTTGCGATGGTGCCATTGGATTTATTGCTATAGACAAGTTCAGTAAATACTTCTCATAATAATTAGCCAAAGCTAAGCAAAATCTCAGTTCTGTGATGCTCTCACGCACAGTTACTTTGGATGCTGCCTCTGTTCAGCGTGCCAAAAGCTTTGAGGCTTCCACAATCAATCAAGCGACCCAAGTCAGTCACTCATGACTAGGAAAAGGCACATTTCTGCTTTCTCACCATCGATGCCAAGTGGCTGAGACAACCCCCTCCCTTTCTGCCACCACCATCAGACCATTCCACCAACATCCCAAGCACCAAATCCAGAGCACCCGAAGCATCAGCTGAGCCTGCACTTTCCCTTTCCCTCTCCCAAGACTTCTGGATGCCACAGCGGTGAGCGGCATTGGTGGAACAGGAGACAAGCAGGAAAGGGGCATACAGAACATGTACCCTAATGGGACCCAGGAAGGAAAACAAGCAAACAAACAAAAACGAACCCTCTCCCCACACTCAAGAGATTCATGTTCCTTTAGGGCAAGAAAGGACCAAAGGAGGAGCATAAAGGACCAATATTAAGGAGCATAGGCCACTGCTACAGAGCAACACAAGTTTTGGGAACGTACATGCTCTAAGACAAGAAAGCACCATTGTGTTAAATTCAAAACAAAAAAATCTCAACAGCCATCCTGAGTATTTCTACTGCTCCAGTGCAGGAATCTGCCCTTCAGCTCTGCAAAGAAACTAGAGGCTGGCTAGTGATGGGAGTAAGGGCAGAGGCTACAGGATAAACGCTGCAGGCAACTAGGTTCTTCCTGGGCACACCCTCCAGGCTGACTCCATCAGATCATACATATCACGGTACTGTGTACCTAGTGCTGAGCCGCAAGAGATCCAGGACAGAGCATCCTCCAGACTAACAAAGTCAAAATTTTTAAACAAAAGAAAAGGTCCCTACAGAACAGCCCAGTTAATCAGCAATCTGACAAGCAGACTCCCCATGGCCCTCAAGGCAAACTTCTGTGCAAAGTAATCACACACCTGCAAGCTAAAAAAGTTTGCTGGAACAACAACCACTCATTTGGCTATTCCCAGACCAGGCTACATAGCACAAAGACAGTAACTACAGGTTGCATTATGCAGCTGCCAAGCAGCCCAAATCACTTTTAAAGCAGGTCTCACTTTTTAATCACCTCGATTATAAATGCAGGAATTCCCACCCTGGTCAAGCCAAGCTTCACCGGAGGATACCACCCTCAAGTGAACCAAGTGACCAACCGGTCAAATCCTGCTCCCTGCCCTGGCAATGCTCCCCAAATGGACCTTGCACTTCTCCAAGCCACTCTCCCCCCTCCCAGGATCTGCACACCAGAGCTGTGGCATTCCCTCCCTCCGCACCACCCAGGACAGTCAGGCTTCCCGGCAAAAACCTCATCGCAAGAACAGCTGGGCTGGCCCCACTCAAGGCCAGCAAGGCTCCTCTGCTCAGACACCCTGACCCCACACCCACTGCTGCTCCGAAAGAAGCCATTATCTGTCCAGAAAGTGCTTAGTGTCTGTTACTGGCACTGGGAAGAGATGCTAATTAACTAATTTTCAGCTCAATGTTGCTAAATTGAGAAGGCAAAATAAAATTAAAGGCAAGGTATTAGAATGGACAAGACTTGAAGACTTGAAAGGGCTATTGTTAATTTAAGAACTTTTCCGGTATTTTAAACATTTAGAAGTTGCAGTACAAATAATTGCTTGTCAAGACATTACTTGGGAGAATAACTGCAGATATTAAGCAAGCTGTGTAATGAGGTTATTAAAAATATAATATCCTTTTGAAGCCTTTGAGAGAGTAGGCCTAACAAAATCATCAGTGTTTCATTTTCAATGCTCTCCTCTGGCTTCAATCCCAAGTCACAAGTCCTAGGGACCTCTCAGAAGCCAGCTATGATGACATACATGGTTTGCTGGACAAGAAATCATTGCTCTGAACTCCTGGGCAGGTACACAAAACACTTCTGTTTCAACTCAGAAAAGCCTGTTTGGTAATCTAATAGAAAAAAAACAAAACAAAACAAACCATCACAAAGCCAAAGACAAAAACTCAGCTCTTGAAGCCTGGCTTTCCCTTCTGCCTAAGGTGGTGGGTTTAGGACAAGGACTATCCCCGTTTTCTGGAGGGCATGACTAAACCTGAGCACAGCCAGACCCGTCTCTGGGGAAGGAAGGGAATCTCTGCCCCACAGCTACAACTCTGCATGCCAGACCCATCTCTGGGGGAAGAGAAAGATCACTGGAAGCTGTTCAGCAAAAGAGCACATGTTATGCAATTTCCATTTTTGCTGACAAAGAACATATTTATAGGACAGGTAAAATAAACTGTGTAGCCTGTAAGGCTCAGCAGCCCGAAACCAGGAAGCTAATAGACCCACAGGGCAAGGAATTGGTTCCTGATGATTGCAAAGCAGATGTCACCAAAATGAGACAATTTAAAGCAGTAGGAAAAACAAAAGAGCAGGAACCACAATAGCCAAGTCTCATAAAGAGCTGCTTCTTAGGTACAGGAAAATAATGACGCTAACCATTTTTCTACTAGATGGCAGTGTAGTGTCACACTGTATAAAAGGAATTCCAGAAAGAAACTGCTTTCTATTTCAAGTGAATCTGTGCTTAGACTTGACTTGAGATAGCACGATACATAACAGTGCACTCATTGTGAGGGGACCTGCCATTAGTCTAACAGCGCAATAGGAGTGATACCCTAGTTTCTCGTTTCCCAGCGAAGCAATGGGAAAATACACCAAACCCCTGAGCCGTTCTGGCTGCGACGAGCCACTCGGTCTGTTACAACTGAAGGTAGGCTGTAATCAAATGGCTTCAGGAGCAGAGGAAGCAGGTCCTCGCTGCTCCGGAGCAGCGGCCAGCCGGGCTTTTGAAAGGCAGAGAGGCAGCACTTAGGTGACCACCTAGCTACGGCCAGGCGAGGTTAGCAACTTCCAAGGAAGGTGCAGGGATGAAGAAAGCACTGTTACTAAAATTCAGAATGCAAACACAAGATAAACAAAGTTAGGGCTGAAGAACAACGCACATATTGACAGGGAATTCAGCCATAAGAGTAGCCCTCACTCTGCAAGGCCTCCATCCGCACACCCTAAACTTCAGGTCTAACAGCAGCTCACGGACGCTCCCGAACCCGACCCGATTCCCGGCGTTGGCAGGAGCTGCCGCGTGTGCCCGGGGAGCTCGGTGCAGCCAGGGGACTTGCCAGAGACAGAAGAGCTCCGGGGGAAGGCTGCAGGCAGCTGGAGAACCCTCGCCTCTGCGGAGGAGCCGCGCTGGGGGTGCCCCAGCCCCGAGGTGGGGGTGCCCGGCCCGTCTGTGCTGCCAAGGACCGGGCTCTGAGAGCCCGGGCTTTTCCGGCCAGCAGTTACAGTCGCGACAGCCCGCGGGACACCGTTTGCGGCACCCAGCCCGCAGCAGAGCCGGTGCCCGGTTCCGTTTGCTCGGCAGCGCCGAAGGCACACTGCCCCCAGCGCGGCAGCCCCGGGCCGGTTTGCCTCCCGGAGCCCTGGCCGCGCCCCGGTCCGCAGCCCGCTCCGTGCCCGGGTGCTCGGCACCGACCGAGCTCACAAGTTCCCTCTCCGCGGCAGCGGCCCCGCCACCACTGCGCCCCGCGAGTCCATCGACCATCCCGCCACCGCCGCACCGGCGCCCTGCCGCCACCGCACGCCGGGGAGGGCTCGGGGTCCACGGAACCCCCGCCCCGGGGAAGGCCCGGGGCCTCCGCACGGCCTCACCTGGAGGGCCGGAGCCGCACCTCCTTCTTGCTGTCCACCACGGAGGGCACGCAGTTGGTGAGCTCGGTCCAGTCGGCGTGCAGCCCGCAGCTCCAGCCAGTGGAGAAGCGGGAGAAGAGCCAGGTCTCCCGCTTGCCGGGCCGGTGGCAGGTGCACTTCTTCTGCCCGGCGCGGCACTCGCAGGGCTGCTCCAGCTGGATGTTGCGGACCAGGTGCCGGCCGAAGGTGGTGCCGCCCGTCTTCTGGATGTGCAGGAAGACGATGAGGTCGTCCCCCTTGATGTTGAAGTCCACCCGCCGCAGCAGATCGCCGGCGGAGAAATTGAAACGGGGAACGAAACGCGCCGGCGTCTCGTCCTCCGCCCGGTACGGGTCGGCGGCGGCGGGGGGGCTGAGGGCGCGGAGCCGCAGGAGCTGGCACTCGGTGACCGGGCAGACGTACTGCAGCACGATCACGGCGAAGAGGAAGAGCATCACCAGCGCCAGCAGCACCTTGTGCGACCGGTCCTCCATCGTCGCCGGGAGCGCCGCGCATCGCCGCCACCGCTCACCGCAGCCGCCGCCGCTGCGGGGGACTGCCCGGGCCGCCCTCCGCCG
>JAVSBS010026724.1:0-10331 GCA_033124195.1 Coracias cyanogaster | reverse complement strand
AGCTTCAGAAAGTGCAGTTAGTTAGAAGGGACTCAGCTGAAAAGTAAAATCACTGAGCAGAATTGGTTTGGTTCTAAATCAGACCAGGACACAGGAACACCACCAGTCTACCACTAGATGCTGACTTAGATGGGAAGCAGAAATTTCAGTGGCTGATGTACACAGTTTACTTGAGGTGGAGTGGCTTAGAACACATTCAGCCTCCACTTAGTCTCCTGATTTTTACAGCTGTAGCTAGACTCTTAACCTTGTTTTGATGTAGTAGTCTGTCCGTGTAAGTTCTTGTTACCTTACCCTTAGAACTTTCTTGCCAATTCCAGAATTATTAATCTTTTGTTTAAGCAATTGACTTTGTAGCTTTTGATCTCCTAATGTTTGATCTCTTTTTTCTTCTTTACCCTTTTAAATTCATACTGTTGCTTTTTTCAGTTGATCCTGTAGTATTTTTTGTGCCATCGTCTTCTCTTCAATCCTTTTCCCTGAACTATTTAGCCCAATTTACTCTCCTGTTTAATCCATTGTATTCTTTCCATTTCATGCTGTGCGACAAATAGTTCTTAGCAGTCACCTTTTATATCATACACTATTCTAGTGTGTGTGCAGATAACCCTTTCTATTAGCAAAAACTTGATATACTGGGCTCAAATTTGATGGAGTCAAAGCACATCACATGAATACTAGCAAATTGAGTGTCTTATCTTCTGAAATGAAAGCTTTTTTTCCTCTTAACAAAAATACTGACCCTGAGAGCAGTAAGAGAAGCACTTTGCAGTCATCGTTAAACTTGAAATTTGTGACTTTTCTAAATAGTATCACAGTAAAACACCAGTTTGCTTATAACATTAACAGTCCAATATGAATGTCTATGAGTTTGTAGAGGAAGGTGGGTGAAATAATTTCTATTTTACAATGATAGGAGAAGCACAGAAGAGGATATTCATAAAAGCTAACTGTAGCCCAGTGCATTCATCTTAGCAAGCTTTCTAGGTTATCAAATGAAAACTAAAAGGTCCCCACTAGAGGATTTCCTTTCAAACAAGTACCTAATTTAGCCACTGCTGACTTCCCCTGGAGTATGATATCTTTCTCATCTACTATAGATGCTGTCTAGGAAGATTAGCCGTGTTACGCTAATTTGCCCTGAGAGGAGGTAGGCTTCTTGTCTAACATCATAGAGAGAGTGAGTGGTAGAAAATGGACTAAACCCTCAATCTCATTCTTACACCCCTTCCGTACAGCCCCTGTGCACAAGCAAGGTCTCCTTCAGTACACAAGGAATTAGTTCACATAATGGAGGACTTCTTTTGTGTCTTCAATGTAAGAGCTTTACCTCTCATTGTTTCTTTTTATGTTACACATCTGTATCACATTAATTAACAGGTATGAAATAAAAGCAGCTTCAGGCTTTTTTTATTTTTTTAATGGTTCAGTGAGCTCGTTCCAGAGGATTACCAAAATAGGACATGTGATTTTATTCACTGATCCTGAGGTTGAGGAGCTCTAACTAACATGCAAATTCCTAGTTTTAATTTTTTTTTGGGTCACTAAACCACTGTATTTCCAAATGAGAAATGAGTGTTATATTTAAAATGAGTTGTATATTTTAGGGATTATCAAATTTCCTGTTAGAAATTCTAGTATTGCAAGTCCCAAGGGTTAAGACATATCCCATTGCCAAAAGTTAAGACTGACTTCCAAATGAGGAGACTATTATTTTTTTTTTCCCTTCTGATAATGAAAGCACAAGGAATGGTGTTTTCCACATTCCTCTTTAGCTAGAACTTATTTCAGCTTGAAATAAAGAAATAAGTAAAATGAAAGCCAAAATATTTGTGTACTGAATCTCATATTAATTAAATGCTGGTTTAACCTTCAATCTTCTCTTCCACTTCCATTTTACCCCTCAATGACTGACTATTGTTCATCTCTCTTTATTATTTTCCTCTCTTCTCCATTTAAATTTTTCCTGATAAATTTTTGCATTTGCTGTTAATACTGTTATCTTCTATTTTTATCGTAATTTAGTCACTGCACTTGAGATACTTCATGCCACCTGGTCTTGAATTGCAATTTTTAATCCTGACAGTTTTATTTCTACACTTCTGTTTACTTTTAGTTGTGTTCTGAAGGTATGCGTTTATTGTTTAGAAAAATGGTTATAAAACCAGAAATCACTATTTTTTATTGCTACAAAAGTATAATTGTAACCTAAGAAGTGTTTCTCATCTCATGTTTTTTTTTTAAAGAGCTAAATGTGATTAATCTACATTCAGGTTGTCACTGCATGCCTCTGTTAACTTTTGCATTGCTGAACAATACCAAGACATTTGAAAGATTAGAAGAGCAATGAAAGAGAGTAGGTTTAAGCAAGATTTGTGACAATTAAATTTCTCACTAGAAACCCCCTGTTAGTGCCCCCATGGTGGAAAAGACTGCTGTGTCATGTCATCCCTTGCTTGTCAAAGTAAATCCATGTGAGATACTGCTTTTGGAAACCACGCTTCATTAGTTCTGGTGATCACAGAACTGCTTATAAGCCAAATGAGCAGCACGTAAATGCACGTTTACATTGTTCATTGTGAACAGTGGAGAAAGAAAGCCTGCACTCCAAGGAATACGAGTGTTTGTTGGGCATGGCTCTGTGGACACACTGTAGTGAATACAGAAAAGCTCAGCATTCATTTTTAGCAAACAAATAGTTGTCCCCTGCTGTTTCCTTAATAGCTTTTATTAGTGGTCAGAGATGGCAGTACTTCCATTCTTTTCTCCTAAGAAGAAATTGTTCTTATCTTCTCAACAGTGACCATATATGTATAGTTCATTTGCCACAAGCTACCAAGCTGCACAATGAAACATTTTTTTTTTTCTCCTTCTAATGGTGTCATTCTCAGCAGAGTACATTCAGCCTTTATCCTTCAAAACAAAAAAAAAACCAAGGAATTTTCTGTGCCTTTTTGTTTGGAGAGGTTTAGGGGTTTTTTTGTTGGGAATGGCCATTGCATTTTGCTTTTTTTTTGGTAACTCATATTGACTTTTAGATTTTTTTTCAGTTTCGAAACTCAAAGGCATTTTCTGCTCAAATGTGATTTGACACTATCTGAGATAAAAGCAGGATGTTTAATTTAGCAAGAAACTCATGTTAAGTTCTTATAATGAATTCTGGGATAGACATTTTACAGCATCACCAGCTTTCTGGATCATATCAGCTGTTTTCACTTAATTGCATGTCATGTAAGATCTTCCACAATATTGAAAATACAGTTCTCCATATATTTTGCCCTTCATTTCTTCACCTACATTTCTAAGGCAATTTGTTATCTGTCCTCACTTCCATAAAATCTTTAATACACTTATCCTTACAACCGCCTTCACAGTTAATGAAATCACAATAGTCACATTTTACATATAGTAGAAATGTAGAAAACAGAACTGCAAGGGATGTCAAGAAGTTGTCTACTCCATCTCCCTGTGTTAAAACAAGATTAACTGTCTGTGAAAAATCTTGACAAATATTTGTCTAATTTTGCCTTTAAAATCTTCAGCAGTAGATATTCCACAGCCTCCAAAAGCAGTCTGTTCTATTTAACTATCCTTACCATAGAAACACTTTCTCTTAATGTAAGACCAAATTTCCCTTATTACATTTTAAACTCATTACTACTTGCCATAGCTACTACATTCATTGAAAATGGGTTACACACATTCCCTGTGCAAAGTTTCACATTTGAAGGTGGGAATTTTCTCTCTCCTTACTCATTTCATCTGTAGTCTAAAAACTGGTTTTATATGATGTTTTCTAGAGCCGTGATCCTTGCTCTCCCCTGGATTCCCTTCAAATTGTGTTTCAAAACAGCACACAATGCAGTAGGCAAGGCTTTACAAATGCCTGATGTAGTAGAAGTGTTACGTTTGGAGGTTGCGCTCCTATGTGACGTATTGCAAGAGCCTAATGCTGTGCATATATCACAGTCCTTCAGCTTGTCATCTGCTGCAACCACTGTGTCATTTTTTAAACTTTTGCATCTGTCTAGATTCTCCAGTGTGTGTTCGTTCAGTTAATTGTTTCTCCTACACTACGAGATCTGAGTCTTTCTTAACTAGATAGTACATTTCATATAATTCGTGCAGTTTTTCAGTCTTCTGTATGACAAGCTGGTCTTCCAATACATTTGTGGTTCCTCTGTGTTTGCTGAAAGCTTTAAAGAAACATTCCTTCTGTTCCATCAATCAACTAACAAAAAATATTTGTACTGAATTGTGCTCCATGCACTTCTCTAACAATTATGCTCTAAGGATGGTTTTTCAACCAGTTCTGTGCTCACCTTTTCACAGTTTCCTGTATCTGCATCTTACTTCTGAGAATGGCATGTGAGATAGTGTTGCAAGATGTAAGAAAGCAGGATATGTGATATTTACTATGGGTCTCCTATGCAGACAGTTTTAGCATGGAGGGTAATCAGCTGTTATAACACAGGTTCATTCTTTCTCCTCTGCTGATGGATTTAGAGGTTTTTCTCCCAAGGCGGGTTTTTGAACTAACAACCCCCTGTATACTGAAGCAACTATGGAAAAATTGTGAGTGCTTTTAGAAGGGCACAGGAGCAAGAAGGAGGCAAAATCCCATCTGTCTGGAGACATCAAATCAAACGCTTTGTGTACCTTTTGTGAAAATGTGTCAAACGTGAGCAGTCTAGTCTGCATACGCCTCTACAGACTCCACACAGGGCGTATAGTAGCAGTGCAGTGACTGCGATATTGCCAAACTGAGACTCCACACAGGGCGTATAGTAGCAGTGCAGTGACTGCGATATTGCCAAACTGAGTCCATTTAGGAAGGGTTTGTGTTCTCTTAGTACGTAGTCCAGTTTTGCATTGGTTATTACTATAAGCCTGACTCTAGCTGTTCTAGTGGCAATATTAGAGCTACTTTCTGGCATCTTGAAACTACCCCACTGATGCTGACAGACAAATGTTGTGCAAGTTATAGTAGAAATGTGGACTCAATATTGTACTCTTCCTCTTTTACTGTGTGTGTCATTTGGTGACACCATATTTTCTTTTCTTTTCCAGTACGCATTTTTAAAAACACATTTTTTCTTAAAACAAAAGCAGCAAATCATCTGACTTGGCATCCTTTACCATCTTTTATACTTTTGATGCCACTCTCACAACCATAAGCATTTCAGACAGAAGAATACATCCTTAGACTATAGCTGGATTGTGCCTAGGCAGATGAGACTAGAGATTATAAGAATTATTACTAACAGAAGTGCTTTATATTTTCCACTTTGCATTTGGGATTAATACAGTGATGAATTCATTTTCCATTTGATGTCTGAGAAGATTAATTCATAAGCAGTTTATCTCTGGAATCCTTTTTCAACTTAATATAAGCAAGAGAGGTAACATGCCCAGTTAGCATTACTCACTAGTGACAATTTGAGCTAATTTCCATTTCAGTTGTTAATTTCAGCTATAATTTTTCAATAAATTTGTTAGCTGACAACCCATGTGATAATTAAATATTATCACTATTTTAATGAGGTATGAAACACATGATGGTCAGACAGATGATGCCCACAAACATAGAAATCTTTACACATATTCAAAAGGGATGACATTGTTAAAATCAGTCAATAGATAGAACAGTTATTTAAACACTGGGACTCATCTGTCTTTCTGGACACTATCAATAAAGCCTACACATCAGAACATTAACACTGAAACTGCTAGCAACACATTTCTAAGTTACTCAGAGTGGTTTTCATAGACATCTGCTTGACTGAACTACAATGTAGAGTGTGGTTTGAAATCTTTCCAACTAAGAAGCGGCAGAATAGCTTTTTCCTCTAAAAATAAATTTAGGCCTCATATAGCTAGCTTCTTTCTTTGGATATTGTCATAGATATGATTGCTGATCATCAGAAAATTCCATTCAGGCTTCTATTTTCACTTAAATAAATTTTAAGAATGGAAACAGCAAAATAAAATTTCACATCTTGATATATCTATTACCGTATTCTGTGGAAATTTTGCTTGGCTTTTTACAGATATCAGATTTACTTTAGACTGTGAAATTCATAGTTAGTCTACTTTTCACTAACCTAAATACTTAACATAATTTTGATGATAAATGTTTCCCCTTGCCATTCCCCTTTGCTTAATTATTTAAAAACAAGCTTAAAAAGCAATGTGGTTTTATGTATCTTCTCATGAGAAAGCAAAAATCATACATGCATCAGAAACATGGGGAAGTGTAAACAGATTTCAGAGTTTTGAATTCAGTTGAGTGTCACTTTATAACTGTATGTCTTGAAAAGGAAACACCATAGGAGTAGAGAGCTTATATAGCTTATACAGACATCTTTTTCAACAGCAGTAAAGTAAGCTAGGAGAACTCTTCCTCTTGGAGCATCTCTAGTGAAGTCTTCAGATTTGTTATCACTAGTCTAACTAGAAATATGCCCTTACTTGCAGCTTGTAAAGGTGTGGGAATGTTGATCCCTCTGTATTTTGCCAATTGTCAAGGCCAACAGAAAGAACATAGACAGCCACAAAAGGCATAGACTTTGCTGTCTATTTCCAGATGGTACAGCATTGCAATGATATGGTTAGCAGCAGGAGGAATAGGCAACATCTTTTGGACTCTGCCCAAATCCTGTCCTGGGCCTGAGGTGGAACCCAAGGGAGTATCTCTATCTATTTTGGGTCTTGGCCACATGTTCTGAGGAAGGCCGGGCGTCAGGTCCCATAGCCCTGCAGCACACAGAGAAAAAAATCTTCTGGGTTACTGCTACCAAATATATTGTTTGGTTGTGGGGTTCATCCATAGGTCAGCTTTGGTTCAGGGCCTATGGCTCAGGCCCTAGCACTTCACTCTGTCAGTGTGTTCAGGCCATAAACTCTGTCTCTAGGGGCTAGAATGCTTCTATCAACTTCAGGCAGAGTTGAGGGAGACTGTTTTTTGCGTACTTCGGCATATGGGAAGAAGTTAAACCAGTTGACAACAGCACTTATTATAAAAGGCCAGATCAAAATTAGAGTGGGCAGCTGAGCAGAATAATTGCAGGATGAACCCTTTCTGTCACGATATCTTTTTGCTGCTCATTAGAGTATGAGCCCATTCTGGTAATTTGCGTATGGAACTACCCAAATGATGAATTTTGACTTGAGACAGAATATGAGAAGTTTTGAATTTTCTTTTTTTACTAATTTTGTTCTCTGTATCCTCCTGATAAATGTGTTCTTCATGTCTATCTAGGAAGCAGTTAACTGTCTTCTCAACAAGGTTGAATAATATGATAAAATAATCAGAATAAAGTAAATCCAAAATACGAATCCACACTCTGTGGACTTAGAAATATCCTGTGATCACTCACAGGAAACTGGTGCAGTCAAAGCAACGTCCAGATCCTGTCTAATTTTGATTTGAAATATTGAATGATAATCTAAACCCAGCTGAAACAAGAACTTACCTTTATGAACTCTTTCCTAATTCCCAATATTTTTTTTGTTTAATTAAAGAAAATATGCACACATTTATGACTGGGTGTTTATAGTTTTAGCATATATGTATATTACAAGGGCTGTTAGATTTATTGCTCTTAAAAATCTACTTAATAAATTATGGAGAAAATGGCAGTATTTCCAGGGGTAGTTTAGATTTAAATATATCAAATGTAATCATAGCCAGATGTGTTGTGCATGATGTGCAAATGGCAGGATATTTATTACAATGTTGTATATATTATGATAGTAGAAGGAATGTATGGATGTATATGTGATAGGTTGTCTCCAAATCTCGCTCTATGTGTAAATGATTCAGTAGCCCTGTGTTGGTCAAATCACTGTAGGATTTTTCAGCTGATGTTGTTTCAAAGTATCACTTGCTCTTTTTCAATGTGATAATTATATTTCCCTGATACTACTCTGTTTGTGTAGCTCTCTTTCAGTTTCCTTCTGTGTGTTCTGCTTAACCATCAGCAAATTGTAAATTGAAAGTGTAGGTTTGGTTTTAATTTGCGATATATCCTAAGGTGGTCTGCTTAAAGAAAACAGTTGATTTCTCTACCCCAACCTGTTTGTCTGGACAGGAATTTAATTTGAAGAAATATAAAACTTCAGTGAAGGAAAGGAAAAATGTTCTAGCGAGAGGTCTCTCTGCTATGAATTTTTTGTTTACATCCCTTCTTAGGAAATTTTGGAGGTTTCTTTGGTATTTTTAAAGTTTTATCTTACATTAGGAATGAAAAGGAAATGAATTAATGAGTTTATTGACATCTCTTCGATTTTTCCCAGCCTCTGTTACATCCAAAATGATGAGCATCATCATAGTGCTTAAGTGGTACAGCTGAAAAGATGATAATATGCATCAGCTCAGGTGATACTCAATGAAATGCTGCTTACTGCAATGAGTACGTATTGGCAGGCAGGATAATGGCAGAAGACATTTATCCTTTTAGAAAATAGGATAATTTGAGGAGAAAAAAGAAGTAGCTCAGCAAACAACAGGAACAACAGCAAAAATAGCCTGGAATTACTGTGCTACTGAATATTTGTTCCAGCCATTTCAAAGGTAATGTCAGCTCATGCCAGCATTGGGTGTTTCAAGTATGAATGACTAGTTTGAGTCTTTAGTGGTTAAATTTCATGTTATTAGTAAGCAAGAGATAATTTATTTTTTAAATAATCAGTGACAAAAATAATCTGTCCTAGACTTTGTTGTTCAGCTTAAAGTTATCATGGCAACAGGTAGTATTTAGGTTACACAGTGTAGCATTTAGGTTGCGGAAGGCATGAGCATCGTAAAATGTGCGAAATACAGTAACTGGAATTTTAATTACCTGTAATTACAAATGAACAAGCGGAGGGTATATACACCTTTTAGCAATGCTTCTGGTAATTTATTTTCCTCACTTTGAGACAAATACTTATTCTGGGTGTACAACACATGAGAAGGATTGAGAAGTCAGATGTCCCTTTCTCTGTGGTACTAAAGCAAATCAACTAAAGAAGGAGGAGAAATATATCTCCAAAACTTTTTGCGTAATTCTTACCAACTTCCAAGTCCTGGGAATACAAAAAAAGGAATACTGAGTCTACTGAGTATAAGTGCATTGTGCAGAACTGCATGAGCTCTGAGGGTAACTTAAATGAGATTAATATAGTAGTAGTTAAAACAGCATGTGAAAGTTGTTTGCTGTAGCTTATGTCCTGTTTGCATTCTCATTCCATGCCAAGCCAGTTCTCCTGATGAACATAACTGAGGAGTTATTTGTGCCGGTAATCACTATTATTATTACATATACTGTGTCAGTGCTTCTTGAATATGAGAAATAATTGATAATGTTTTTGTCAGATTATTGGAATACATATGTACATATTAAAGCAGGAGGTGTAGTTGCAAAAATAAAGAAATGTCTTAAGTACTAAGAGACTCATAAACATCAGGAAATAAATCCAATTTCAGACTTAAGAAATTTGCCATCATGCCTAGAGATGAAAGGGTGTCCTTGTCATTTTCAGAATTAATCACACAATCTTGACACACTTGCAAGATAATACTATGAAAAGAGAGAAACTTTGCCAAAAGTATATTTATTTTTATGTTTAAACATTACAAGCTTTAATTTAAACTTTAGCTGTCATTAAAGAGAAGTTGAATAGAATTTATCTATGTCAGTAGATTAATCATGATTGACTAATTGTCTTGACAGTGCATTGCCAGTGTTATAATAACAAACAATCCCTGTCCTAAATAACTTCCAGTTGAAAAGGGAAGACAAGAGTAGGAGGCAAAGGTAGAATAAATGCTCTAGCTAGATTAAGTGTAATTCTAGTTCCAGAGGAGTCTTCTGGGGTTTTGTGTGTGTAATAATGAAAGGGACAACAGTGCAGGAAAAAAAATTAAGGGAAAGGAACTTTGAAGAAAAAAAAAATGAAGGGAACCATGCTGGG
Source organism: Coracias cyanogaster (assembly GCA_033124195.1). Classification (NCBI taxonomy): domain Eukaryota; kingdom Metazoa; phylum Chordata; class Aves; order Coraciiformes; family Coraciidae; genus Coracias; species Coracias cyanogaster. The sequence goes on along the minus strand of JAVSBS010026724.1, from coordinate 374 downwards.
AAAGAGGGAGTATGAAAAATGAAGTTAAGATAGTCAACTGATAGACAAAAAAAAGGGGGAATCGCATGGTCTTTGCAAGAGAAGGTTCACTCAGAACCAGAGAAATTTCTCTTCACAGCCTGTTCATTGGATAGGAACAATAATATGTTGGGGTTTTTTATTACCACAAATAACAGGCTACAGCATGTCAACAGTATGCAATTGTTAACTTTTTTCTTATGATTAAATTAAAATTGGTTTCCTTAAGTAAATCAACAATTAATTTTGAAGCCTGAAAATTCAAGTCATTTATGAATAACTTATGATCACAACTAGTGGTAAAATACAGTGATTTTTCTATTTACTGGGTTATTGGTTGGGCTTCTGTCTCAGCA
>JAVSBS010026723.1:0-61157 GCA_033124195.1 Coracias cyanogaster | reverse complement strand
AAGCGAGACATCGCTGTTCATAAAGTTACAGCAGAAATGGCCCAAGGTTTGAAATAAACCTCACGTTTCCAGCTGCTTTCAAAAGCTACTTGTATGACCAAGATTTTCAGGGAACAGAGCTCCTAACTCAGAGTCAAAAACATCAGCTAGGCCAAAGCATGTGAGAGCTTTCACATGAGAAAGATCTTGAAGGCATTTGCATTTTATCACCCTACTAGCCAAATACTACTGGTATGGTCAGCCTTAGTGATCTTATCAGCTGCATGTGAAGATGTTAATGTTGCTGAGAACCACAAGACATAGGAAGGAGACCATGACTTTCCAAGCATTGCTACTGCATATCAATGGGATGAATTGAGCCTGCAGCTGTGACCCAAAACACACAATGATGGCAGCCTCAGTAGTTTTTCTGAGGATCCAGCAAGTACCCCACAACAGCAACTCTCTGGGAGCCATGTTAGGACTGCTTATGAGCAGTAACTCAGGAGCTGTGGATGGACTGTGATACCCCCTACTGAGCCTCTTGCAGTGGTTCCCCAGCAGGGAGTGGTAGACCTGCTGCTAGCACAGCACTGACAGAGAGCAGACTCTCTTGTCAACGTTTCTGTCACACTGACCAGCACTCCTGGCATGGTGTTTGAGCCAGCATAAAGCTGCATCTGTGACCAGAGAGAGCATGACAAACATCATCCCGTGAAGCCAGGCAGTGCAAAGCTATAGCCCACCAAAGTTTTTTTCACTGGGAAAAATGATTTTATGTAAGACTGATGCTTTGCTTCATGCAGTTGTGCTGGTTTTGGCTGGGTAGATAAAGCCCTGTATCAGGATCTAGCATATCGTGAAACGGTGGCTAAAAGCACATGAATTAGAACATATTCTCAGGATTCAAGGTAGCCATGACTAGTGAAGTTATTAAGCAGCACTTACAAACCCACAGAGATCATTTAAAGTGAGGCAACGTCCTTTGGAAGTTCAGCCCTGAATGACCTGCTGATGTTCAATTAAAAGCAGCTTAGACATACAGACACCATATATCCCAATCCTTTATGTACGAGTGGTTAGAAAGGTGCTTAAAAAGAAACTAAACCAAAAACTTACTCTTTGTGCCAGTCATAGATCTGGTGAATATTGCCAAATACAATCTTGTCTTTCCCTTTCATATCTTCAGAAACTCCTTTTTCTTCTATCCTCTTCATGAAGCCCTTTAGGATTAATGAACATTGATTAGCTAAGGGTTTATTTGACGGGGAGCATAATTAGACTTTCTTCTTTTCAAAGCAGCAAAAGTTTAATGTCAGGATTTTTTATATTGAAAATGCTCAAAATACCTTTTGTACAATTTAAAATGAGAAACCCATCTGGACACTTTAGATTACACAGTTTGCTTAAAAGAAAACTTTAAAGGATTTATTCTGAATATCTACAATACTTATACAAATCATTATTAGATGTCATTGAAGTGACTAGTGCAATTAGAAGATAAAAGTTACACAAAAGTAGTTTATCAAGTTCTTGGTTTTTCTGGCAAGAGGAAGAAGCCAGACTCTGTATAGAGCTCTTCCATTCAGCACCATGAGTATTTTGTGGGAGCACGAAGCCAAGCAGTAAGTTTAAAGAGTCACATGAATAGGATTCCTCACAACCTCCTGAGGGTTTCTTCATAAGCCTTTGGAGCACAGCAGCCCTGTCAGGTTTGCCAGTGGTACATGATGTAAACAGAAGATAACACAAATGTCTTCAAGTTTGGAAGCTGTTGAAAATCTCTGTTAGTTGGGCTGATAATTCTCCTTGGACTAGAGAATGCCAAAACCATTGCTGAAAGCCCACTTTAATCACATGCCTCCAGTTCTGAGACCTTGCTAGAAAAAAACCTGCGTGTAAGTTGCCTCTGACAGGTGATCCCTAGGGATCAGCCAGGGCTTCACAAGTTGAAGCTTAAAAATCTATGGCTGTTTTTTAACAGAAAAAAACCCCCCAACTCTATTTTATCTCAAGGGTTTTTTTGCAAAACAATAATCCTTGGGCCACACACGCACCTCAGTTCAGATCCAAATCCAGCTTCTGGAAAGGTACTCAGACACAGGACTTCAGCCCAGGTGCAAACTCAAGTAAAGTATGTGTTACCATTACTCAATATGACAGCAAGGAAAACATGAAATAAGTGGTAGGAGCATAAGTTATTCTCCACCACTGCACCCAAGGCTGCATTACTGCAGAAACAGTTTGTCAGAAGCAGGCTAGCCAAGAAAAATCTTTGCACACTGAAGTTGAAACCTAAAATACAACATTTGTTAGATGGAAACAAAAATAGTTTCCAAAGGCATTTCTTCTTGTTTCTGTCAACATGCGAAGGGGACCATGGAAGCAGGGTGCAAAATAAAGCAGTTTGTTTCTCATGCTGTATTTTTTGTTGTTGTCACTTGTCAGCATGGTGGTTTTTAGTAGGAAAACATTTTGCATAGCAGCATTTGCTTCAGCTCACCTCCACAACAGTTCCCAAGTCTTTGACGTAGTCCTTTTCAGTCTGTACCAGCTCATTTAATACAAACCTATATTAAAACAGAACACATACGCATTTGACCATATTCCTGGTGTTACTGTTTGCTCCTCTTACCAGGTGTGACCTCTCCATAAAACCCCACCGTCACCCAGGTCACATAACGCGTCTCACTCTTCACTCACTTATAGCTTAGTGGAACGTAAATGACAAAAATGTTACACTTCAGGTTAGGGGAGTTTCAATTCTCTTAAACACTCTTCCTCCTATCCCTCTTCCTCACCACATCCCAGGATGCTGCAAGAGCAGCAGCACAACCAGCTGCCTATACTTTGAACTACCCCTCTCTGCTCTCCTCTCCTCCATTGCCCATACAGCCCCCCTGACAGTGATGGAGACGTGTCCTGACCCATTTTGCAGCAAGCAGGGGAGGATTTCTTGCCCCAGTTCCTCTGGCTTTGCCAAAGATTCAGCAATTGAGTTTTAATTTGGAAATTTCAAACACTTGGAAAACAAATCCCCTCTCCCGTCATAACAAAGAGCTTAATCTTTCAGACTAGGTAATCTGTGTGTGGGTGTCAAATGCTTTACACTGATTTCAGAGCTAATAATCCTGGGTAGCAGAGTAATCTAATGAAGGTCTGATGCATGCAAACAACAGCAAGCTGAAAAAAGCCCCTCCCTTTGTAAGGCAAACCAACTAATCACATTATGTCTTTCGAGGACAATTTCAAAAAGTTACAGCTTGCTGCAGACAGTTTGTCTCTCAATTACGCCAATACACAGATTTGGCACATGACAAATAAACTCCATCTGTGCTCAAGTTCACTAAGGCAGTAACAAGGCTAACAAGACAGAGGAGTGCTTTCATGTCTAATGCCACTCTGTTCACATCAATCAGCAGGCTGGCCCACTTGAAATGATAGGGCTGAGGGCAAACAGTGCTAAGATAAAAGCCTGGTTGAAAATACTTAGGGGGGGAAAAAAACGTAGCTGGGCATTGCAAGGAGAGACTTAGTAACGAGAGGTTACTGAGAAAATAAGTCCTGCTCCCACTGTGCTCCCAACATGCCCCTTGCTCAGACAGAGAGGAGGAGACACTTAAGACAACTGGCAGGAAGAGGGCAAACAGCTTCTTGTTCATTTAAGAGTGAAATCCAGCCCCCTTGGCAGAAGGCAGGGCTGGCAGTGGCGATGCCAGATGCTTGTGCTCTCCGACGCGCCCTGCCAAGTGGTGTGTCCAGGCAGTAAACATGCATGGGGCAAAAGGCCGCTCTCGTACAAAGCAGCAGCGTGTGGCCTGAACAGGCGTGTGCTGTACAGCCCCTCTTGCTGGCTGACCTACCGTGCCCTTGCAAAGGGCTTGCCACGTCTCCCCTGCCTGGGGAGGCATGCTGCTGGGAGGTCACTTTTAGGCTTGAGACACCTCTGTCTGCATTGCTTCCCACAAACGCAGAGAGCTGAAGAGGGAATAGGGGGAACCTCTCCTGCCTGCCCACTGCCTCTCCTTTGGTTTGAGTTACTCGTCATCCAGCCAAACCCTGCTCTAAAAATGAAGCAGCAGGAACTTGGAGTACATAATGCTGCAGGACAAGCAGGCAGGTGGGTGTGCATTAAATACCAGTGCAGTGACCAGGTGTCTATTAGGTGAACAGACTTAACTTGCAAATTTACACCTCTATTAGGAACCAGAGTCTGCACCTCCACAGCTTACCTTAAACTCAGCGTCAGTGTTCTCCCAGCTCCCCTCTTCCTAGCATGCACAAAAATTAACCTTGACCATCTCCATTAGTTCTCTGAAGCCTACCTGACGCAGCACCTTAGAGGTACTCCCAAATTTAAAGTCTCTAAGATGCATGCTGCCAAAAGTTCAAGGTCACTCATCTCCTCATTTGATGACATGGAGCAAGGGCAGGCAGTTTTTTGGAAAGTGCATGCCCTGGTCACCAGCAGGTATGGACTACACAGCTGTATTTAAAATGGCATGAACTGGAACAAGGATAGAGCTTCCACACTTCTGAGTAAGTCTGAATATCTGGGTGTCTTGGTAATTCTGCATTAAATCTACATGGAACAACGGTACTCAATGAGACTACCGCCTTACTGCTCATAGAAAAGCAGTAATCTAGCCTGATGGAATAGGGGTTTCCTAATACCAGGGCCACCTGCTGGCATATATGTGCTGCCAGAGACACAGGGAATTACTGCCCATGCCCCTGCAAGGATTCAGCTGCTGGTTTGTGGGGAATGGAGGGTCACAGATCAAGTGGGGAGCTCAGCTGCCTCATATGGCTATGGAATTAAACCCAGTGAGCCACAGAGATAGAGAATACAGACACAAAGGAGCTGGAGAAGAGACAGATGTCTTGTGCTGAAAGCCGCTAGCAGGTGTCCTAAACATCCTGGTGTTTAGGACATGCGGACGAAGGCAGCCACTAATTATGTGGAACGTGCTGCCAGTCCCTCTGCCAGAAGCTTTGCACACTAGAAAATGTTACTGTATCTACACCTACAGTGGCAAAGGTCTCTGCACTGAAACTGCAACCTGCAGTTAGTTGCCAGTTATCTAATTAATGCATTGGTACCAGAGAAACCCAAGAACTTGCAATATTGAGGAGCTTTTAGGAGACAGGCATGGGCAGAGATGTTCCCTGAGGGAAGGCTGACAGCTGTCTAGCAGAAAACTCACATGCAGAAACACATCCAGGAGTGTCATGTCCTTGCCTCCTGCTGGGAATTGCTCCAGACCCTCACTGTATTGCTTCTCTGGCTTCCTAAAACAAACTGCAGGAGCACACGATGGCTTTCACAAACCTGTGACACTGTTCTTACTTCCTTTTCTACTCTTAACTACCTCCTAGTTATCCCTGACTTGGTTTTCTTCCCTGCTTGGCATCTCTCCCAAATGGGCTGCTCTTCTTCCACCTCTCACGTCACCACGCTCCAGTTGGACCTGTACGGACCGTTACTTTTAGAGCCTTACTTTTCTCCTCAATCTACCATTTCACTAGCTCAATGCAGTTACTGTTAGTGTAAGAGCCAGTATAAAAAAAACCAGCTACCTTAGCTCTCCCTCATATAATTCTTGATTCTGTTTCTCCAATTGTCTGTGTCCTTCAGCTGAACTATGCATTTAAGAAATGCTTTAATCATGATAAGGTTTGAAGGCACAGTGTTATTTTTGTTACATCTAAGAGAGTGTACAGATAATTTTAGAAAACAACTTTCATGAGCCGTCGCCACTTTTTACCTCTCCTATTACCACGAACATGAGTTTCTCAAATGAAACTTTCTTTTCAGTGGTTTGTTTCCACCACAAACACATCTGAATCCTGCCCCTTCCTTTGCTAATAACTAAGGCAAAAAACGTTTCTCTCATTAAAAAAATCCTGGCGAGATTCTCTGCTCTTTTTCTTGAAGGTAGCTAACGAGGTCAACCACATGTTCCCGTTTGAGAGCTGATTTCACCTCTGGCAATGCGGTAATCACCAAGGCAAACACCTCAGTAATACCTGTCTAGCTGTTCAGTGGCTTTTACAGCAACAGAATATTTAATATCTGGGGTAAAAGCTGTATATTTTACAGATTTTTTACAGTCATGATGAACTTCCTGGGTGTGCAAGTGCTTTTATAAAGTATTTTTACAGGTCAAGAAAGGACAGAAGCAAGCAGAACACAGCTTTACTCTCAGTTGCACGCTCATTCACTAACTACAAAGTATTCTTTCAGTGCAGCTGTGTGTCCTCCTTGGGTGCACATTTCAGAAAGAAAAACCAGCAAGACAACTTACATCCTGCCTCTCATTGCTTTGGCTTTTTGTTCCTCTTCAAGGTTTCGTGGGGGAGTTGAAGGTGTCATTCCTTCATTTAGGCAGCCAGTGGCATCTTTTAAGCTTCCTCGGTAAGATCCTCCTTCAAGAGTCTAAAAAAACCCCAAAGAACGATAGGATAAATGTTATCCTTGAATTTGAGCATCACTGTTATCTTCTGTTCTGCAGTCAACACTGCAGTCTAAAACCAAGCAGAGTATTCAGCAATACTTTCCTGCAGGACTCAGTGAAACACAATAAAACTAGTTTTAAGTTCATATAAGACCACCCCCCTCCCTCTGAAAAGCATTAAAACAGAGGTGGAAAAAGATGTTCCAGTAGCCCCAGGATGATAAAACTCTTCCAAATTATTTCGAAACAACCTGAAAATATCCTGATGACTCAATCAGAACCAATGTTAGGCTACACGTGGTTGGTGTTTCTCTGTCAAAGACTGAATGGGGATCCTTCTTTGTAAAGTAAACCACAAAATGAATCAGAAATAGATGGATATGTGGTGACATTCCACAATAATTAACATTTCCTCCAAATTCCTGGAAAGTAATTTCAATTGACCTAATAGGCTGCACGCAGGGGAAAGAAAAGTAAAATATTATCCAAAAATACATCTAACTGGATTAATGAAATACTTTCAATCTGTTAGTCCCTCAATGGAATAAAACTATTTTGAGTAGATTTTCTGGGAGTGTCCTTCTCAGTTTCCCATGTCACAGAGCTCCTTCACCACTTACTCCTTATTAGGCACCCTGAGAACGCTGACTATCTTCATGTACCAGCATCTCAAACCAAGAAAATACCAAAACCCTCTGAAATGATTCACTAGATAAAGCTGCTTACACAGTTACAGTTATTTAATGATCAATGCAAGTTTTTTGGGTTTTTTTACTCTCTTCATTCTTCCAGTATATGTAAGGCAACAAAACTTTGTAGGCTCATCATAACCCTTCTTTAATCCTGATTTGTTAATTAAGTTAAACTTCCTGAAAGCAAGCATTTACCTAAATTAGAGGTCCTGGGACTTGTAGAAAAACATTTAGCTTAACATTTTGAACTGTTTCAGGGAAAACTTAGAGAAGCCAAGATATGAACCAGGATTTACTTCTTGTCCAACAGACATGGGACCAGACAGGGAGAGTGCACGATACTGAAATTTTTTAACAAATTAAACCCAGAGCATTTTTATGCCTTATTCCACTCCCCATCAGAAAGAGTTGCCAAGGCAGACAGAAAGCAACACATGAATCTTTGTAAAATTAAAGCACAGCTGTCATACTTCAAGTGGTTCTACTCTTTAGAGGGTCTTCTCAGGAAAGTCAGAATACCAAACAAATTCACATGTTGGGTAGCGCCTCAGAACAAGCTTTAAAACAAAACAAACAAAACATCCCACTGTGTAAGATACTGGAATACCAACAAGACCCCAGAAAGAGTACAGTACAGTAGCTCACGCTCTGCAAAGCCTGCTCCAGAAGTGCCTTTTGACTATGCAGTGCAGAGCCTATGTGGCAACATGAGATGTAGGCTTCATCTCGCATGAGGGGTAAAAATATTAGAGACTGTATTAAGAAGTAGACCATATAGGGTTAATAAAAGCATAGCACATGAAGGTGGAAAGCAAGGAAACCAGAAACAAGAGGCAGACTTTAAAGCCCTTCCCTAGAGTCATGTTAGGCCTGTTGTGTACACAGTTTTTACAATACTAAACTTACCAGCTTACTTTTGACCAACTTTTCTATTGCACTGACAAGATCCGCAGCAGTTGGGACATCGGAGGAGCTCTGTCGAGCAGCTAGCAAAGAAGAGGACTGCAAGACACCAGGTTGCAAAGGAAAAGCAAGTTAGCAGGATGAGGAGGGTGTAGGAAAAAAGCGGTCAGTGAAGCAGCATCTGAGACAGGAGAAAGAACGCGGAAGAGGAGCAGGAGGGTTAGAGGACCACATGCATGGTCAGGTGAGTGAGTGTTGCCATATCAGACAAACACAAAATTGCCATCCGCTCTGGCTGCACATCTCCCTGCAGCAGTTCCAAGGCCGGGAACCAAGAAACAGTGTCAAGGAACTAAAGTTCATTGGCAACCAGGCTACAACACTCCTAATATCTGTTGGTTCCTCCTTCAAAGGACATATACAGCCTTAGAGGCTCCAGAAAATTGATCTTGTTACTGCAGATGTAAGAAACTACCCCCTCCCCCATACATACATATTTAATAAATGCAGTTAAGTGCAAGGTACACATGGAGTTACAGGCAATAGGGGAGAGAGGCAGAGGGGAACAAATAATTTCCCCTCCCTTCCCCACAGATCAATCACAACTCCAGATGAACTCAGATGACACCTCCCCTTCATGCAACTTTAGCCAACTAAAGCATGTATTTTTTCTCTCCCCTCTCTGCAATTACTGATGAGAAAACACTCACCCCCCCATATCTCATCTATCCTAGGTACCTGGCACAGGAGAGCAGAAACACTCTTTGGAGGTGCCCACTTTTCCCTATTGACATTTGTTAGACTATTTTCAGTCTTGCTTTTCTATGCCTGTCTGTTGGTCACATGTATTTGATTTCATGTGCTGTGATCAAGTAATGTCTTTGGATGTCTCCACATTCAGGTAAGTCACAGCTGACAGCTGCTGGTTGTTACAAACCTCCAGAAACAGCAAGACCTCTTCAATGTGCTATCCAAGCATCCCCCATGGTGCTGCAAAGACTGGCCTCTGTGTGAAATATTCAGTTTTAGTTTAAGGATTTTGCTCTATATAGGCCCCTTCACCTCTTGGTCTTTATCATAAGAAACTTCACTTTGAAAACCCAAACTCATCCAATAACTATGGAAATTGGTGTCCATCAGCTCACCTGTATGTGCATTTCTTTCGAACGAAATACAAGCACTGACTAAAACTATAAGCCCTTTGATAGCCTGCTTTTGGCAGGCTGACATGGTCTAAAGCATAGCTAATTTTTTGTAAATTCTGCATTAAAATTATTTAAAAGCTTATTCATCTCTCAACTCCTTAATAAAAGTCTTCTGAAGAGCAACTATTTTAGCGAAGTCACTGCGCAGGTGCCAACAATCACGCATCTGGAATTAAATAGTGCTGGGGAGTGAGATTTGGAAATGTGATGGCAGGAATTAGGCAGCTGGCCAGCTCTTTAGGCAACCCTTTGGGGAGGTTGCTTATGCTGAGTGACACAGCCCCAGGAAAAGAAAAAAAAAGGCAAAGGACAGCAAGCCAGAAGCCTTGTGACAGAGCAGAAGCATGAACAGCCTGCCACTCATCGTCTTGTCTTTACAAATGATGTACCTAATCAACAGTTCTAATTACAACAACAACAAAAACTACAGGTAATCAGGTTGGTAATTGAGGAATTAGGCTGGTAATGCAGGAATCTCATACAAATGTAAAAGCTCAGACAGCCTGTTTCACCTGCAATGTGGACAGACGTGCCTTGCAAAAACAAAAAAAGACTGAAAATAGGGACTTTAAAGAGATACTGGACAAATACAAAGATGATAACCATCAAACAGAAGCATTCTAGCAGGAGTCGTCCAACTTTTGGAGGCACTAAGCAGCTGTTGTTCTCAATTCTTTTAACTGAAATTACTCAATATCTCTGAAAAGTAAATAACTGCAAGACTTTGAAGGGAGCATGGAACATTTGCTGCCTACAAGTCTTTCAGGGTAAAACTCTTCTGTGACTGACGAGAGAGTCTGGTTTGTGGGTGGCAAATGGAAAAATGATATTTCTATTTCCCAGGAAGTCAATTAGAAATATCTAATATGAAGATATCTTTCAATTTGTCTCTATAAGAGCCTCCAGGAGCAGCGAGGCACAATTACTGCTGCCTCACAGACGGGCTCAGGGAAAGGTGCCACATCATGCAGACATCTCCCACCTTCCACTGCTACTTCCTCAGCCTGCTGCTAGTCCAACCTAAGCCCATGTCTGTAAGCAAGAGCAGGACATGAGCGGGGATCTGTGCCCAAATTAACACCATCAAAGAGCTCTGGGGTCCAGCATGACTCAAACATTGCTAATGTGGTGCTCCTGTGCCAGGGCATTCAGGAGCCATGTTTTGTGACTGTAAGTTTTTTTCCCCTACGGCAAAAAGTGAGTAGGGGAAGAAAAAGAGAGAGAAAAGGGGTTTTAGATGCATCTTCCTCTTCTCTTTTGGGAGTGGGTGAAGAAACAGGATGCCAAAACACTCTATAAAACTTAGACATCTGGAGTGGAAAACAGTTTATTTCCACAACATTGGCACTGTCAGAAATGCATTTAAGAAATACTGAAATCACATGGCATGCTAAAAATCAAAAATAGTGACCCAACTAAAGCAGTTTTGTTTTTCTTAAAAAAAACCAACCAATAACAACAACAAAAGAAAACAACTCCCCAAAAAAACAAAAAGCAAACTAACCTCAAAACATTTAGCTAAATAAGCCAGGAGCAACTGCTATTGTGCTGGGCATGGATCCACCACGGTCGGCTCTGCTTTGCCGACCTCTGGCCTCTGCCCCTTGCCAGACAGCCAGCAGCGCACACAGAACTCAAAGGGCAAGAGTCCATGACTCCAGCTGCTTCCTTCTGGTCTTGCTACCACCACAATGTCATAACATTTCCTGACAGATTAGCAGCAAGCCCCCAAATCCTTTCCTCCACCACTCTGCTCCTGGAGTCCCAGAAATATTTGCGCCTTTCTCTATCCATATTTCCAAATTCTTGCCTGAACCTTCCCCAAGAACATCCTGGGCTGTTTTTTTTTTTACTGACAATTTATTAATCTCCTCTATCCTTGCTTCTTTGCATGCAGTAATTACAATCAGAGGATAGAGATGCAGAAGTGGCAGTGCTAAAAACAGATGCCAGCAGGAAAGCAGGAAACAGCTAAACAGAAGGATGGATTTCTACAGGGGAGACAGCACCAGGAAAGGGTTGGGGAGGACACGTGTAGACAGGACCAGCACTGACTGTGAATGCAAACCACTGTCGTAGCCATAGTCACAGATTCTCACCACAAGTCCAAGAGAGCAACTGAAGGACTCTGCAAGCAACTGCACCATCTACCAGCAAATTCTGACTTAACATTCAAAAGATCCTAGCTAACAGCAGAGAATACCACCACCAGCATGGTGCACAAAGCCAGGCAGACCAGAGCCTCTCCCACCTTCCTGAGCGAGACTTCACCTACTTTGTGGGCTTCTGAACTAACTGGAGCTGATGGACCAGCCATTCAGTGACAATCAGCCATATATGCTGAAAATGCCAAACAAACACTGGGTAGGCTTTTCCATGTGCAAGTTTTAAAGCACTTCAGAATGGAGGGTGGATGGTGGGACACAGATTGACAACATTCCTGGACCCAAATCATACACAAAGCCTGAGTGGAGAGCCCAAGGTATCTAACTCTTGGTAAAGGTAGTACTTCTGGATTCAGGCAGACTCCAGCAGCTGTCCTACTCCTTAGGCTCAGGCTGCCACCAAATACCATTTTTGCTGCTACTGCCAGACACCAGCGGCACTTTCAGAGCAGACGTGGAGAACACGCATTATCAGCCTGAATGGAATTTCTTACCACACACAACACAAGCACACGATCAACCTGTCATGAAATGTAATGCCAGGGCTAAACTGCTTAACCAGTACTATTTGTAAATCCACTTGATGAAAGGTATTAGACTGTGAGTTGCACATAGGAGTCTCTTATAACCACAAGTCTAGGCCCTGGATACTGCAAGACCACTACGAATCCACTGTGAAATGGCTATGTAAGAAACACACCTAAACAGCAAACTGTTATAGTAGAGGAGGCCTTACCATCTCATCTTGGGTTGGATCATTGTCAAAAATCTTCATAGGAGGAGGAAGAGGTGTGTGAGACTCTTCATCTGGTTCATCTTCTCCCCAACCCTTCTTGCTCTTCTGAACAAAAGTTAAATATAATTAGAAGCACGGACAGGTTTCTTTTATCTTTTTAGATACCTGAGCCCTACCAGGTTTTGAGTCTGTTAATACTAACCCTGGCTCAGTATTGTACAGGGTGGAGAGAACTGCAGGTAATGCTAAGCCTCACGGGAAGAGAAGCAATAAAGATTTAAGGTGTTGCTGGTTAATCCTGGTGCATTACTAGAGTTATACAGTCTATAGATCACCCAGGCAGCTAAGGCAGCTACAGCTGTCCGTGTGCTGATAGAAAAGTATATTTTAATTTAAATGAGAACAGCTTAATGTACAGTTTTTAAAATGTGTTCAGTTAGTATCTTCTCCATTTCTGGCTTGTAATTCCTTATTTGCTTTATCAGGAAAGAGTCATTCTGGCAAAGAACATGCCTGCGGTGAAACTGTGGCTACAAATACAGAGCAAATTTAACAGAAACATGGCTATTTCTCAGAGTGTTTTCTTTCAATAAGGAATGACGTGCTATGGTAGGATAAAGGTGATATGAACCTCAGCAAAAAGTGATAACAGCTGCTCAAGAATAACTTCATTTCTATCCTTGGCAGCTTTCTAATAGGCTATTAAAAAAAAATCTAGTCAAAGGAAAATAACATATGCAGACTTTGAAATGCTGTTCCCTACATATTCCTCTCTTGGATATCAATATAGAGGATAGTATATCCTCTCTTTGGATAACAATGCTGTTTGCAACAAAGCTTTGATCAATACAATTTTAAATAGGATTCGCTGTTCCCTCTAGTTCCTAAAGGAACTGTGTTTACTGAAGAGTGATTCACACACCATGGAAGAGACTATCAGAGATATGGTCTTTCCTGCAACAAATGGCAACACACACCTCATCTGCACTGTCTCCTTGAGGAGTGGTTTCATCTCCAGTCTTTGGTGAGCCGAGGTCAAAGCTCTTCCTGCCATCTCGCACCTTCTTCTGTTTCTTAATGTTGCTCTCGGTCTTCCCACTGTTCAGCCGGCGCACAGGACTAGTCAACCATTTCTTCAGGGTGTTGGTCGAGCGCTTGGGGCCAGGAGAGCTCTGGATGGAGTTGAGGGATGGCTGAGGTTGTAAGTTGGCCACTGAATCAGACTTGCCCCCGTTGTCATTGGAAGAGACTGAATATGTGTCTGGAAGAAAACAATGTAGGTGAGAGATCACACCAGCACGTCCTCTATTTCCTAGTGAACATCAAGCACTTGGCAGTCCTGAACATGAAAATACAAACTGCCTCAATGAAAGGCTTTGTGACTTACGGACATTGTGTAAATTTTATTGCAGACCAGAAAGACAAATATGCCCTGCAATAGGCATTTTTCACAATCTTACACACTTCTCTTATTTTCTGCCACGTGATCTGTCCTTATGAAAGGTCGCAGACAGCAAAGTTAATCTAGTTTTTTATGAAAGATTGAATTTCATGCTAAGTGCGGAATTTCTCAGCTTCTTCACACAGATTTCATTGTGAATTGCCAGGAAGAGAATAGGCAGAAAAAGCAGGTTACTACAGGAGGCCTGACAGCCACCAACACTTTGTCAGGTTCCAATTCCATACATTTTTCTCAGCCATTTCCAGACCTCAATGACATTACTGTTAGTCAGACTACTTATTAACTTTTGACGGTTATTTAGTTAACTTATTTTATTTTGAAGGTTTTGAAACACCTTAAAATTATCTCCTTTGCCCCTGAAAGCCATTTGTCAGAAGATTTCACACTTTCCCAAAAACTAAGAAACTGGAATAAACAACTACAAAAGATGACAAATTGTTCAAACCAAAGGAAACTCCCAAGAAGGAGATACAAGGCATACTTAAAATTTAAAAATATTTCCATTATATCTAAGCAGGAGATTCTACTGAACTGTATCCAACTGTAATTATCAATAGACATGTTCAGACTAGCACCTTAGAAATGGGTGTAACCTTGCTTATTCCCCTCAGAAGCAACAGACCAAAGATGTGCCAATGTCAATAAGTCTTTAAAACGAAAGCAAACAAGTTGCTCGAAGATTTCACAATTGCCCTTCAGGAACAAGTGCCCTGCTTTCACCTTTCCGAAACCATGGCAAGGCAACTCCCTCCCCAGGAGCAATCAGGGCTGAGATGTTTAATTCCACACAGTTTAAGAATAAATTTTTTACAGAATTCAGAAATTATCACACTCCTGTAAGCTACATCTCAGACTGTACATCATAAAGCAGTCAGCTGACATTAGTAAATATTTTTAGATAGTTATCTCCAAGTCTTTTATCTGTCCCAGCAGAAAACAAAAACATAAGTTACAATACATGAAAATAGCTTGGTGCATCCAGATTTTCTCAGTTCAGCAACAAATATCATTAGAGATACTGGGTAGTACATGCTGAGGAAGAGCTACTCTCCCCAAGAATCATCACCTACACTGTTTTAGAAGCCACCTGCATGCAGAGCTCCTACCCCACTGGGCAGAGCTGCTGCTCACAGCCAGCTATGTGCCGAGCAGAGACTGCAGCCTGCCTTGCCTGCCAGCTTGTAAAACATAGACCATGAGAGTTATAATATTTTATAATCATAGACAGCCCCAGTCAGAAGTTGAACCAATAATGTATTACATACCTGAGGTCAAAAGTTAGGTTTTTAGAACACATGGAAATAATTGTAACAAGCTAGAGGAAGCCAAAGTTCATTTCCCAGACAGGAAGAAAATCCAAATCATTTGTCTTCTGGTGGCAGGAATGATGCATGAGAGGGGCTGGGAGGAGGACAGATCCCAGGTGGAGCTGCTGGGGTTTTTCTGACATTCCTCCATAAGGGCAAAGTAGCAGTCTTATCTCAAAAAGGCCTGGCTTTAGCCAGCTCCCGTTGATGTTATTTCATGCACACAAAGTGGTGTTAAATCAACTGGTGCAAGATAATATTTGCCAGTGGCCAGCTTATCTTCTACTCAATAGGCTTCAGATAGTCTCCTCTTGCCGGCTCCACGTGATACTCTGGGAGTTTATCAGCCCACCTTGCGCCAGCAACATTCAGGGGTTTGCGATGGCGATTTTGATTTTGCAAGAGCCCTTGTCCCTCCAGTGGCACTGAAAGCCCCGCAGGCAGCGGGGGAAGCTTGGGGGCTGCTCGCCATGGGTCTGTGCCGAGCAGGGTGCCCTCAGGTGCCCACGGTCCTGCTGCTGCTGCAGGAGGATTAACTTTGTGATCTACTGGTGCAGAGGGAGCTGGGCTGCAGCTGTGGAAGGAGACATGCTGGAAGGGATCTCTCTGTGGAGGCTGCCTCTGTCAGGGACGATCTGGGGCAAGCAGCCCTGTCACAGACTCACTGCCTTTGCTGGGACTGGGCTTGGCGGGAGGTTAAGCACCGAGAACAAGCTGCTCTTCCCATGTCTCAGTTGATTAACATACAGAGAGGTTTTACTACAGTTTGGAAGTAATACGGAACAAACTCTTATCTCCAGTTGACGGCACCTTGCCAATTTACCTTTTAGAAAGGGAGGAGAGCTGATAGGAGCCTAAATGGAGCCTGGGACAAACCCTCTCCACCCCAAGGATTTGTCACTGAGACACACAATCCTATTTCAGCCTGCCAGGCTCAAGGCACCACCAAACCCAGGAACCCCAAAGTCCGTGATGGAAGGGGCAGGGACCTCCCTTCCCATCAGGAAATGCTCTTAGTTTTATGAGCAGGGCCAGGTCCCAGCCTTGCTGCCTCCCTCTCCTTTCCCCAGGCAGCACAGCCGTGGCTAGGGCATGGACAGACACACAGCACCTCTCACACCGGGCACTCCTCGCTCGAGGCTGTTCTGGGGAAGCCACAGTCAGTCATTGTTCTCTGTCAAGCCGGGGAAGGCAGCAGGTGGGCAGAAACAGCCCAAGTCCCAAGCTGGCCCACAGCCCACCCTGCCCGCTTACAGGAATTTTGTCCAAAGCTTAACCTAGAGCAAGGAAAACTCTGCAGACTGAACCTAAGGCCTCCAGAGCCACAAGCCATGATGAAAGTGAACCCAAAGGTGTCCAGAGGGAGGAAATGCACCGTGCAACAATCTCACTTGGACAAGGCGCTGGATTTTCCTGCTCAAGGTCATGCCTTTGGTGATGACAAAGGCTATTTACCAAGGGGTTACTAAATATCAGTCGTGCCATGCTGTACACAACCCTGGCAGATATGAAGTCTCCTTTCTCCTTGTCTGCTGAAGTGCCATGGCTGACTACTGTGAAGCATCTGGGACAGAGCCTGGGCTTTGCTTGGCCCATGCAGCCCAAGACTAGAAATGTGGTCTTTTCTCACCTTTACATGGTAGCACAGTCTCTTTTGCCTGGAGGATTGGCAGGGAGGTGGAAGAGAAGGGCTAGTGTAAGTCTCCCTGCTTCCCAGCTACCATGTGAGCCCCTTGAGGTAGGGTAAGTTTGCTCTACCCCTCACCTTACACATGTACAAAACACTGCCATCTCATCGTCCTATTTCCCACCATTGCCAAATATGCACTATCCAAAACCCACACCAAGAGTCCACACACAATACTCATAACCTTTTTTCCTTTTCTTTTTTTAAAGGAACTGCAAATATAGGCACATTTGTGAGCAAGTCACACTTGCCATTTGCCAGGCCTGCTGAGAATGATTTCCTTTGCACATAAAGCAGGTCACCTTCACATGGTCACAAAGGCAGGATTGGAGCTCAAGGAAGAGCAGAGAGACAGAAACATGCAATACAAAAATGTGCCAGGGAAGACTTTGCAGACAACCTCCTAAGCCGTGCTTATGTGAGCTCCACTGCTTCTGTGGCACATACAGCTACAAATACATTAATCAAGATACTTGATACCAGCCTGAGATCCAGATACCAGGTAGATCAAGCGGAAGAGGAGGACATCTTTCTGTGCTCTTCTTGCAAAGCACTAGCCTATACGTGCTTTGCAAACTGTATTGGTAGAGCTATTTGGAAACACATTTTGCTTCAGAATAGCCAGACAGCACTTTGGAAAAGCTGCAGCGGCACTTCATGTGGTAACCCAAGCAGCCACCACTGCCCTCAAGGACGAGCACAGCAGTGGCTGCCCTTGCACTGCAGTGGGTCTGCAGGAATGTCAGGGCTCGGCAGAGAGCCACGGCGAGCAGTCCTCCTGCCACCAATGTCCCGGGACACACACATCTAAGAAAAGGTATTTGGTGAAGCGAAATGGGTGTAGGGAGGTCAGCAGACTAGTGTGGTAGATTGATTTCCTGGCCAAACCGTTCATTCAGGCAGAAGAAATGATAGTTTCCAAAACACCCCTAAGAAAACCTCCAAGAAACTTTTGGCAATACGATTGTGACACATATTCAGCCAGACCAAAGAACTTAAACATTCAGAGCTTTTGCACGGCTAGAGGCATGAAATATTTCTTGTTGCTCAAATGAACAGATGTCTATAAAAACACAGCTCTTTTATGTGAAAAATGGAAGGTTCCAGTTCTGTACAACCTTGGGTGAAAGGAAAAATAAAAATGTCATAAACTCGTTTTAGAGGCACAGTTGTATTCCCATTTGAGCCAGTAGGAATTACTGCAGGAACAAAAATACCAGGCATTTTATTTTTACCTCCTTGTTCCCCAGTGCATGCACAGGAGGGGACATGCAGCACCAGACTCATCTGCAGGAACTCAGATCTCTAACAGGGAAAGGGAAAAGGGAAACACTTGCCAGAGCAACTCAGAAGAAAATATCACACTTCTCTTTTTGATCCACACTAACCACAGATCATATACGATAGGAAGGAAATATGCTTCCATAACCAGAAGTTAATACAGAACATAGCTATGAAGACAGGTGATTATGGCAGGTCACAATCTTGCTTTCGGTAAGAAGAGATGAATCTTCTTCTGATTTATATATGGCTCCATTTTTCACCCCAGAGAGAAGAGGATTTTTCCACAGAAGTCAAAGAAGGTAAGCCAGAATGGGAACTCTGTAATCCTATTAGCATGTGCATTTAAAGCAACAATTTTTTTTGCGGAAATAATTCCACTCATGAATGAAAGCCAATAATG
This sequence comes from Coracias cyanogaster, assembly GCA_033124195.1. Lineage (NCBI taxonomy): Eukaryota > Metazoa > Chordata > Aves > Coraciiformes > Coraciidae > Coracias > Coracias cyanogaster. The sequence continues at coordinate 42,879 of JAVSBS010026723.1, read as the reverse complement.
ACAATCTGACCAATGAACACATAAATTAGCTCTGCTTTGCTTGACAGAGCCCATTTTCCATATTTAGTGATTCCTGTAAAATAACATTTCTGACAAAGACGGAATTGAATCACATGTGGGTGAAAGACTAACTCAGTCTTTACTTCAGCTATTATTTCCTGAAGAATGGGAATCTCTGTACCACAAAATCCTGGTAAGTAGGAGTCATCTAGACCCATCCTATGCACAAAAATAAAGCCTTTATGTTAGTATTTCACTAAACAAACAGGAATTATCTAAACCATCAAAATGTACCCTCTTCTGTCCTTTCCAAGAGCATCTCCTTCACCATACAGGCTCTAGGCTCCAGTTCACAGCTCTCCACTCCTCGAGGCTTTATACTCTGCCTTGGGAAATGCTGCTGTGAGAACCACCTCAGATGTGCTTGAGGCCTTCAGAGCTAAAGCTCTGCTTGACGGATGCAAAGATGGCAGAACGAGGTATGAAAGCCACATCTTTACTCTCTTCTGTGCTTTTGTCTTGAATGTCCAAAACACACTCAGTGAAACATTTTTATTGGCACGAGTCAGGGTTAGAAAACTTTGTGGCTTAGGCGGATGACAGTACCAATCCCAGTTTTAGTGTTAGAGCCTATTCTGCCTGTAAAACCTGGCATGGATTTGCAAAAATTTGGGAGGTAACAACATTTGGATAATACAAAGTCACTTTACAGCTATTCCTCAAGTGAAAACACCAGTTCATAACAACATAAATAATGAATCTGACAATTTTAATGTCAACAGATAAACTGTCTCCTCTGGCACTGCCTTAAAAAAAGGCTCCAGTGAAGAACTTAAGTGAATACAAGGAAATTTTCAGAGCCTGTGTCAGAAAAAGATAGAGGACAACTGGCTTGAAAAGCCCTTTAGATTAGAAGTATGTTGAACTTTTGCAATGGAATTGCAAAACTCGCCCTGGAGTCCTCCATGGCTCCCCATCCGCCCCCACCTCTGCTCAGCTGCTCTACACGTGTCCAACTGCAGACCTGCCCCATGCTTTGGCTCGAGGGAAAAATGAGATGAGACCATGTAGGACCTAGTTTCACACCAGAGGGTAAAGACATGTTCAAACTACACCATTGAAATCTAAATGCAAATTTTGCTCTGAGGTTCAAACGTTCTCCCTAACTTTATAATCTCCTGGAAACAAGCAGAATTGTGAAGGTTCAACTGAATTTTCTGTTTGTGTCTCAGAGTATCATTTGAAATTTTAAGCTGCAAACAACATCAAAAGGCACAAATCAATCTGGCCAGATTCTCACAATTCCGTTTACAAGGATGAAATTACTTCTGTCAAAACTCAAAAAAAGTGGTATGGAGTTAAATATTTTATGAAAAGGTTTCTAGTCCAATAGAGAAAGTAGCCTACACTGCTAAAAGCAGATGTATTTTACAAACCTTCCAGTCACTGTAATGTAAAAACTCAAAAATTGACTTTCTGTTTCACTGCCAAACACGCAAACAAGACTAACTTCCACAAAGAACAGGGGTAAAAAAGGACTAAAACCTAAATTAATCGTACAACATTCAGAACACACTGTTTGTTTATGGAATAGCTGATATTTCTTGGAAATGGGAAAGAAGATCTGCTTATAGAGGATGATCTGCAGAGCTCCCTTTAGCTACACTGCAAAGCAGGGGATGCTCCTGGAGGATTTTGCCTATGAGAAACGGTCACCTGCTTATTGGTTTTAACATCCAACTTCTGATCGTTACTTCCAGGTAAAAACCTAAGCTAAGGAAAACAAGCACACAACGAGCTGGGGTGGGCAAACACCATCACTTGGAGAAGCTCATTTTTGCAGCAGGCAGCAACTCATCTCACGCTCTTGGCAGTCAAAGAGCTGTGCACATTTCTGCCCAAGGGTGATGCAAAGCGGGAATCACACCCTGTAGGAGCCTCTCTCTTTCCATTAACTACAGAGGGAGTCCGAGGAAATTACAGCCTTAGCTAAATTTGGTTGTTGTGAATCCCCTTCCCATATTTGAGTGCGTTTCATACCAGGCCCATCTCGCAGCAGGAAATGATTAGCATCTGACAATTCACTTTAATGAGCAATAACTCATGGCAACCCGCCATTAGCTTCAGCTGAATAGCTTTTATTTTTAGCTAGTGTTGCTCAGATGCGGCTTTCATCCAGCATGCGCTGGGAAAGCTGACATCCCAAAGTAGTCTCCAGGTCTTCGTTGTGCCAGTCAGAGTGTCAGGGCTCAAGAGTTCTAGTTCCTGAAGGTCAGAGAAAAGTCACTGCAGTTCTGGGAAAGTTTCAGAGAGTGAGATAAAACCAAAAGCCTGGAGAAACAGCACAGAGGCGCGTGGTCTCTAGAGACCTTGCAAGAAAAGTTACTGAAATCCTGCGAGCATGCTGAATGAGTGAGCTGGGTCTCCAGGGAGAGAAACAGCACATGGGGAAGGCACAGAGAGAGCGCCTGCTGAAGTAAAATGCGACTTTATTACTGTCCAAGAGTGCCTAGTGAGAGGAACAGCTACAGAAATTGTTTCTTTTGCATCTGCTGCTTCATGTGGACCTAAAGCTATTGTCAGAGGTGATCTTAAGGGAAGCAAAGTGAAGAGAGGAAGATGAGTCCTCAGATGAATACAGGGCAGGGTGTCATTTCCTACAGGTGAGCATTCAACTGAGGAGCTGCTGCTCACAAAGGCAGATCATGTCCTTGTGCCTCTGAAGAGACTCTCAGGAAAGTGTGCAACTCAACCCCCATGGCACCAAGCACTTGAACAGCAGCCAAAACATCTGCAGTCCTACTCTCTGGGTGTCCCACCCAGGAACATTTTTCCACATAACAGCTTACAACTGTGATGGATATCTACGACTTCTCCTGTGGGAGATTTGAGGCTTTTTCTCTCCATTTATCAGTCTGACAAATTCATCCTGCTTCAGAGTTCCATCTGACCCCTCACATGAGCTGCTGTGAGCTTCTGACAGGAATAATAAGAGAACAAACATCCACAGAGTGAATCCACCAGCCCGTTGATAAGTGAGATACTCCTAGCTAGCTCCTTTCCCAAAATATGTTATTGGCCTGCATTGACTCCTTCAAGGGAACATCACTTATCTCCCCAGTAAAGCAACAACTTTTTAGAATAGGTTTTTACTGACTAAAAAGGTGTGGAAAAGCTCAGAAAAAGAGCAGTTGCTCCACACAGCAGAGTTTGAGGCCAGATGCAGTATTTCTATGCACTTGAATTCATTCACCCATTCTCTTGCCTCAGGTTTGTGCCCAGCACAGACCAGCTGGGCACATTCTGGACTAGCCCGGAGCACAGCGAGAGCAAGTCCAACACATCTGCTGGGAGTGCATGTCGGAGCGGCCTTCTCGTAAAGCCTCGCAGCTGGGAGAGCAGATTTCTGAAGTCAAGAGGCATGCATTTTGCTTTAGCAAAGAAAGGAAATAAAAAGTCAAGACTAACAAGATCCAGAAAGGGCATCCTTTTTTTTTTTTTTTTTTGAACAAATCAACATTTATTTCAATTTAGTCAAACAACTCATTGAAGCACTGCTCTAAGTTCTACTTTACATTTTGTATTTACACTGTCCTCATTCTGTGACAAAAATAAAGTAATCCCCGACCCTGAAGTTTCCAGAATAGGTGTTGCTAGCAGCAAAAAGAACAAAGCTCCAAACACAAAGCAAATAGCCCCCTGGATATATTTTGATAGGCGACTACGCATGTTCCGTAAAAAAGTTTTAACCCTGAACCTTTACGGAAGCCTATACGGGATGATGAGGGGGAAAATGTCACGTTTGAAGCTGAACAAGAAGAGCAGCATTTGCTGGCCTTTGCAAGTACACTGTTACTTTTAGCATAAGGAACTGTGAAATGCTTAGACACCCACATAGAAGCAGACTTTTAAGCTTGGATCTAAGCAGTTTTGCTCTGCTGGGAGCGTAAGGGTACCAGAGTCGGCGAATCCATCTTTTATCCTGGTGGTGGGCACAAAACCAAACTTTATTACACATGGTTTCCAAGCAGCTGTTAGTACAACACAAGCCTTATTCTTTTGCAAAGTGTCAAGGGTCAGCTTCACTCAGCAGCTCCCAGATTGAGCTACTGTAAGAATTTTGAAGTAATTTCTCAGTTAAATAGCATTATTGCTAGGGTCAACTCTGCCTTATGCTTGAAGCCAGCAACCTCTATGACAAGGTGGACCACTCTGCTGAATGTGTGGGGAGGAGGATGACACTTGAATATCATATTTATGTCTCCCTACCTCAAAGCAAACTGTGGCTATGTACCCAAACAATTTCTCATGGAAACGATAGAAGAGTATCTGTGACAAAATAGTTTGGAATTGGAAAGAAAAAAAAAAAAGCAAGAACAGAACCCAAAGCTTTTTGGGACAGGAAGAAAAACTGCATGTTGAGAAAGAAGGAATTGGTCATTAAACTTTCCAGGCACACACAGGGCTCAGAAAGCACAGAAAACAAGCAGAACAAACAAACACAACTGTGTGCATCTTAGCGTCAGCTTCTTTTGCCAAATGCAGTAGCTTCCAACATTCAGCAGCTGTCTCTTGCTTTCTAGTGCTGTGGAGTTCTCTTTGGTACTTGGAGGCTGTCAGGAGCTCCGGGCAAAGAGAAAGTCTTTGTCCATTTACCAACCAATTCCAAAGGCGCTGATCTTGAATAACTTTACTAAGCAAGAGTGACACAGATGTCTAGGAAAGGGGGCTTTTCTCTTAGTAAAGCTGTGGTAGGTGCAGTGGAAACCCAAGGCAATCTACATGCTTGTCAAATTGTGCCTAGGTAAGAACAGAGTCCTCCATGAACGTCTCTCATTTGTTCACTCTTAAATTATTCAGGCTCTGACAGCCCCTGAAAAGAAAAGAACGGAATATGAATAAGTTGCAAGTGGTGCAGGGCAAGAGCGGACACCACGTAACCACCAAGAACAACGAGGTTGGGGTGTTTGACGACAGACACACTGCAGCCGGAGCCTCCAGGGCTGGTGCCCAAAGCAGCTTCCTCCACGCCCTTGTCCTCCAGAAATACTAGCAGAAAATACAAGCTCACAGCAAAGATACTGGCTGGGATGAATTAAAAGAAGTAATGAATGAAGTAAATGCAAACAGCGGTTTGGAAATAAAACACACAGATAAGAACTGCTGGTGCTTGTGATGTTTTGCTCTTTGAACACAGCACAGGGAAATGGCTAAGCAGCTCAAAGACTTCTAATTGCACACTCAAGACTATCAGTTAGACTTGTGGGAAGCTTTAATTCATTCAGCTGGAATAGGAAAATCAGAACAGCACTTGCTGCCCCATATAACAGGCTCACGTGATCTACAACTTGTTTTTTCACTTGACAGCTCTCCAGGGCAGGGAACAGTTCTGTGAGGAACCTTTTCCATAGTGCCAGTCAACAAATCTATCAAATTTCAGGTGATGAAATCACTACTACGCTCTATCTGCGTCAGCAAGAAAGATGGGATGGGAACTTGAAGTCTCAGAGAGCATCTGCTGCATTGGAACAGGAGAGCTCTCTGCAGCACCCTGCAGAGGTCTCAACCCGCTGAAGCAAGTGCCATGGCCCACTCACCAGCCTTCCCAATAAGGCTGGTCCTCAGAAACTCATTGATTTTGATTTCTGTAGGGCCACGTGGAGCCTTGCACAGCTTTTACAGTGCCTGCACCATTGCTCCTGACCAGCAGCTTCCTCATGGAAAAAATTCTACGTCCAGCTTAGCAGAGATATGAAGAGATGCATTGCATACACTGCACTGCTTCATTCCCAGCCACATCGCTGCATCTAATTGCAAATAGCTGCAAAAATGCTCTACCAAGGAACATGTCTAATAAGCTATTATCATTACAAAAACCATCTTCACTATGGCTGAGTAGCTGCTTTCTTTCAGCCCTATCTTTCAAAGTAATTACGGAAAAGAAACACTTATTTGCACACAACAGCAAGGGCTGGACTGGGCTAGGCGCAGAGGCTCTTTGAATCTTGAAAGGCTTTGTCAAATACAAGTGATCTTTTACTGCAATGTATGATGTCTGATCACAAACATCCACCTGCCTGATAGTTTAGTATCTCGAGGAGAACTGACTGCGATGAATATTCATTCAGCAAGCATTAGCCTTTAGACGTTTGTCCAGACAAACCGCTTGCCTTGCTTGAGGCTTTTCTTAGACCCACTGCCAGATAAAATTTTACAGCAGCCCAGCTCTGATCAGCTACAGCCCTCCCTGAGAAGCCCAGGATGTTCAAGCCTGAGTAATTTCTCTGATATTAAGACAAAGTCAACCAAGATGTTTCTATCTGCTCAGCATCTGTGCCCTGGCAGGAATCGTGCTCTGCTATTGCAGAGCTGAAGTTACTACTGTAACATTCAAAGTGCTTGTTTCCTTCTTGCCTAGAGCTATGATTTTCCTTCTGCTGCTCCAGAAAGGATCCCTGTTGATTAATAGTTACTCCGTTTCCTAAAGAAGTCTATTCAGCTTCCACATGTTTCAGCTAAGAGCAATGTTTGAGTAACATGTTGGTCCTTAGGATCTGAAGGTACAAAGACTACCAGACTTGAGGCACTTCAATAGTATTAGCTGTGAATCATCTTTTTACATTTTACTGCTCAGATCTAAAATACATTTGCATTTCTAATTAAAACAGATTACCATTAGTAACTAAAGAATGTTTTAAATCAGAATCCTTAGGCCATAAAAGCTAATTGCATGATGCTAAAGCTGGATTTCAAAAATATACATATTGTACCCCCTGCAGGATTAATTAGGCAACATCTCTTCAAAAGAGTTCTCAAAAGTGTATTTATTCAGCATGTGGTTAAATTATCTTGGGTTGTGCAACACTTTTCCTAGCCTGCCTTGGCGCACGCTTCTGCGGCGGCAGACAGCTGGGGCCTTGTTCATCAGGGGTGCTCAATGTAGGCAAATCTGATTCAGAACTGCAGCAAAGCCCAGCCGATGAGAAGGAACACACGTGCTGGTTTGTGCTCTCTGCCTCACAACCACCTAGATGCTGCCTTCAACCCTAATGGAGACCTGCTGCGGCATGGCTGGGGTTGTTCTGGCCACAGTCAACTGGTGCCGCTGAACAAGATGATCTTAGGTATGCGTATGATGTGCTTCCTAGGACATGCCAGTCTATAAAGTGGCTGAAATCAACTGGTAGATGTAAATCTGGAAGCTATAACTGCTGATTATTTGATACTGATTTTGTTACCAATTTCCTACGTGACCTCAGGGAAGTTTCAGAGCACCCACTGAACTGTAATGTGTTCTCAGATAGGTTAAGGCTGCACTGCATGTCTTGGTGATGTAAGAAAACTCTGTTTACTAAAGCTGCACAGCATAACGGGGCACAGCCTCAGCTGCTATGCTCTATAGCTGGAATTGTCAGCAAGCCTAAACTGCATGAAAAAGTGTCCTCAGTGGATTTAGCTGTAGATGGGGGTGTGCCACTCCCAGCTCTCCCTTGGTGCTCAGAGCTGCTTGCCCCATGTGAAATGTGAACATGGAAAAATGCCTGGAAAACATCACAGGGGAGACTCTCCCAGAGTCACTAAATCCAGTCCCTTCTTATCACAAATAAGAGGCCATCTCTTTCCTAAATGCTTAATTCTGTGCTGTCTTGTGCCCGTGAATAGGGGATCTTTGCTCAAACTGACATATAGACTGAACTTGTGCTTTCCTGTCTACAGCAACGCTAAATTTCCATGTTTAACTTACAACCTTCCAATACAAAAGACACCAATCTCCACCAGAAACCATGTCCTGGTTCCTCAGGATCACATTTGCTAACAGGTTCCCAGCAGGTCTAGCTCCCAGGCTTCACTCCTTTGTGCAACTTTACAGCCTTGCAAAGCCTGAAAGATAATTTTGCAGGGATCCAGATCCAAAGTTGTTGAGCTGTATGAGAACTAGCAATGGCTGTAACAGACCAACCAACCAAATGTACAGGAATGCAATAAGGGCAACAGAACAGCAATTACTAACTCCTCCTGTGGCAACACACAGAACAGGAGATGTATTTTTCTCCATTTTCCAAAAGTACTGAGCAACCACAGTTCCTGTAGAGTAGAGGAGCACCCGTAAGCATTGAGAAGTGCTAGGAGGTGAGGTGGTAAGAAATCAGCCAGAACTACAGTGGGCTTTCTGCAACATGATGTTATGCACGCTGCAGTAGCAAAAAGCAAATGACAACTATGTAAACTGAAGCGTATATAATGGCTCTCTCCCCATCAAAGAGAAGAAACCCCCACGGCTGTTCTATTATTAACTATTGTTAATTCAGTTTGCAGGGTTTATTTCTCATCTCTGCTGAAATTTTCATATTTTGTCTTAATTATCTGAAAGGAGCCCAGGTGCTACGTGTGATTTCCATGTTCTCAGCCTGCTGGGGAGAGGATTGCAGAGCTGGTCCATGATAGAGACTAACAGATTGAGAGGCACGTCAAACTCAACAGGAGATCCAATGGGATGCACTAAATACCTTTAATCCAAGGCAAAGTTTGTGTTTCAGCATAATCAGCCACATCAAACATTATGAACTAAAAGCAAATAGGTGAATTTTTGGCTTGTGGTTTTCTAACGGCAAATGTTAGCCAAGGGAGACGTTTTCAAGCTTATTTTATTAGGTATTCCCTAGTAATTCTTTACACGTGCTGAAGTCCTACTTATGCCCTACAGATCTTTTTTTAAGGAAACAGCCAAATGTGCTTCTGTAGTTGTTTAAAGAAGTATCATTACATGACACTGAATTGCACAATGCAATATTAACAATTGAACTGCTCTGAAATAGCAACTGCTATGCAGTGGCTAAACTAGCAAAGAACTGGATTTCTTTACTTGAATTGAAAACTACATGTGTAGATCCCAGCTGTCATCACTAACTGCCCAGACAATTCTTCTCTTTGGAGAAGAAATTGCAAATTTTGCCAAAGATGAAAATGTTTTCATAAAGCCTGGTAACAGACAAAACTTACACTGAAAGGTAACAGTGTTGCGGTGTGTTTGAGAAGTATCTTGATGCTATTTTTAGGATGAAACATTTTGAGGTTTGGGGGTTTTTTTAACTTTAAAATAACAGATTAGTTTTTCTAATACATACACAAGTTGTATACAAGGTGTACACTGAAACATAACAGTTTGGGGGAAAAAAAAAAACAAACCACAACCAAATCCTTCTGGGGCTATTCTGATTTTATTTCAGCATCCGTTCATTGAATTCCTAAACAATACATCTATCTGGCACTTATTTTATAGTAAAGCAGCATGTTTAGTTACCCCATGGTCTCTGCAGTGAACGGGGAGTTATCCAAGTGGTATTTTTCACAATTATCTGTTCTCTTTCCCTTAGAATAAAGTCTCCCTGCTCTAGGCTTTTGACAGGATGAATAAAGAGTTGTGAATTCTTATTTGCTTCTTGGAGTGAATGTGAAGTTTAGGAGCTTTGCCTGTACAAAAGCAAGCTCCGTGTTTCTTTAAAGCTGGATGAATTTATGGAAGTTGAAAACAATGCAGCAATCTGAATAATAAGGATTCCCACCATGCATTCACTCCTAAACCAGTAACTGAAAGCTTATCTTTATAGAAGTGCTTGCTATATATTTTAGACATATGAATTAAGACCTGAAAGTTTATTTTATGTACAACTTCTGTCACATCCTGTATATAACCACACCTCAAAAAATAAGGCTGCAAGGTCTGTCACAAAAGGGAGACACAAAGCTGGAGGATGAGGGGTTAGCTTGAGTCAAGAGAGTTAGAGTTGTATAGCAGTGACTGTAACTTCCAAGAAAGAGAAAAGTAATGCTAGTATTACTTGGATCTTGGGAACTGAGAGAAAGCGACTAAAGCATCCCGAGCACTGGCAGTGATACAATAAACATTAGATTTACAGGAAGTGGCTGGTGGAAGATGAGCATGGTGAGCAGTCATGTGCAGCAACTAGCACTCTGAAAAATCTCAAACCTCCTCTGTGCTCTTGGCCACTTTATATTCTTGCAGCACACAGACCCACTGAAAACTGGATCTGCTGTTTCTACCCTGAGAAACCCCTCCTGTGAACAGGTAAAATTTAACACTTAAGACTAAATAATCCTAAAAAGATTTCACTGTTCTGCCAGACCACCAACAGAGCAGTGGCCATGCTTCTTTAGCTGTCCATGTTCAAAGGCTGCTTATCAGCCTCAGGACTTCTGCTGAAATCGTCCTAAGTCTCATTTTGACCTTCAAGGAGGACATGTCTACACACACAAATACTAACATCTTCAGACCAGTAAGTCTTTATTTACCCCAAAAAGCTGCCATGGGGACTGCTGAACATGCTTTTGGGACATCTTTAACTCAGGACTATCTGTCAGGAGGGTGTAAAGCAGCTGTGGGAAAGCATGTTTCCACACTAACAAAAAGAGTGAGGTTTTGGGGTTTTTTTGGCTGACAGTATTCACCTTGTCATGTTAAACCTGCTTGCTCAACTGAGCAGCATTTTCATCAACTCTTTCATCCCTTTCAATAACTATCTGCCATGACCTACTCTGACTCCTGACTCAGCCTGCAGAAGTGGGAAAACACAGAAGTTGGAAGAGATGTTCCCGTCATGGGCTCACCAATTTTCTCTTAATAGAACTGGAAGAAAATAACAACTCTCCCAAACCTCACCACAGCCATTTGCTTGTGAACTTGCCAGGAGAAAAAGCCTAGCGCAACTCTAGCATGAGAGAGAGACTGCCCACAGAAGAACAGTACACTTGATCCTCTTGACTTTACTGAGATGCAACTAATGGACTTCACCCAAGAAGCTTATTTGGGGAAGGTAACAGTTTCCTCATATTTCTCATTCAGGAAAGACCAGGAAATGAAGGGAGCTTTGGTTGACACCCTTGTTTTACTATTGTTTTCTCCTCTGCCTCCATTTTGACAGAACTGCTTTGGCCATGCATTCCATTATGCTTTACACAGTGTAACCATGGCTCAGCCTGAAACACCAAATAAAATATGTTCAAATTAGGAAATGTTATGGGCCTGAATATATTACTGCAGATCACTCTCTTGCTACCACTCAGCACAAAGGTACCAGTTTCCTGAGCAAAGCTCTGCAGCTTGCTGTAACACAGTGTCAGCACCTTCTATAAAAAGCACCATCAGATCTCACTTTTTCCCTAATGAAGAAATAACTTTCATTAACATGCTGTTGACAGCCCTTATAATGATGCCAGTTTGCCCCACTTCCAGTTAAGGCTCTGTTTCTGACCAGCTAGCAAAGATGTACAGGGTGGCTGGCTGAACTCCCTTCACTGCACATTAGTTACTATCACTCTGTCAGGAAAAGCTTACTTTGTTAACCTTACAGCAAAGAGGTTCACCAGACTGAGCCAGTAAAAAAATCAAAAGACTCTGGGAAGGATAGCAAGAAGAGGAAAAGGAAGGAAGGAAAGAAAGAAAAAGAGGACAGTAAAACAAACAAACAAATGCAGAAGGAAGAGCAAAACTGTAGGAGATAGGAGAACGGAGAAGCTGGGGGGACTGGAAACTTAAAGAAGAGCTTTACCAGGAGCTTAGTACAGGCACAAACCCACTCAATCTTTCATTTTTAACACACTGGGATTAAAGGTTTGACATTCAGATTAAGTTTATTTTATTCTGAAATGGAAAGTTTGGATATGACTGGCAGCCTGCTCAGCAGAACAACTGTTCAAGGAGGTAGAGGGACAAGTTCTTTATTGAAGTCTATATGACGCACCCATGTAAATCTACCTTCCTTCTTTCTAGTTACCTTCAAGTAAAAATTGTTTTATATTCTTATCTGAAGCCACTCTGCAGCCACATAATATTACCTAGAATAAGGTCTAAGGTGTTGCACTGTAAAGTTATGCTGACAATAGATTACTATTAACCACAGACTCTTTTCTTCAGGCTGTACCTGATGCACTCATAGCTAGCTTCTCAAGTCCAGTAGATGGAAACATCTTTCTCCTTGTGCTTGAAGAAAAGCACTTCCTACACCTTGTTAGTGCTTTCTACCCTCCCAGTGTCCCTTAAGTGTAATGAGATCCCAGTTTGCTCCAGGCTGGGCTGGAACTGAATGAGCTGAACTACTGCAAAGAAATGTCCTCCAAATAAGGCCTTCAGTATAATACAGCACGCGGAATTTAACTTCTGGGTTAAATCTGTGTCACCGACTAATCTTTACAGCCTCCCATGCATCAGAGCCTGGATTTCAGTCTCCCCATGACCCAAGCTCCATGCACCCACCGCTGAGCTTCAGAGCTCCGTGCTGAAGGTAACACAGAGGACTGGTACTCGCCTGCTAGACTTCGCTTTGTGTTTGAAGGCAACAAAGTTTTGACCTTGTCATGTTCAAGGCATGCAGCTGACCATTTTCTTCAGAAAAGACATTTCATTTCACAAAGCAGGAATCCCTGTAATTTATTCGCTTTGCCTCATCATGACCCTTTTAAAGGAGCCTCTAATCTGAACCACATAGATAACTGAGGAGATGGACATGTTAAAAGAAAATAAGGTATATTCCATTGCAAATCCTGGACTGATTTCTAAGGAGAGTTCAATGTCTTCCTAGTAATCAGAAGACCATCAGCATCTGAACCCTCTTGCCAGTCTGCTTTCAGGGCCAGTTTTGCAGCACTAAGACACATCCCATTACATTAGGTCACTTTGCATTCGTGTGTTTAGGAGATACTGCAAAAAGCCTTGCTTGCCCACTCTTGGCTGATTAAGGCCATTGGCCTAGATGGTGTGCAAGTCTACTTCTCTTAACTACCCCTTTTTATGGCTGAGAGCAAGTGACAGACTCTCGTTCTGAGGCACTCCTATATTAGGATTTATATCTCTCCATACCTCAGAACCGACAAGTAGTCCTTATTTAGTTCACGCAGAGGACTGTTGGGGTCAGAGCAAAACTGCAAATGGTATTACGTGTCAGTTGCTTTCTCTGACAGATCCCAATAGCTTTGTACAGGGGCAAAGCTGACAAGATCAGAAACTCACCAAAAGAAACAAGGGGAAAAGCAGTATCAAGGTTTCTACAGCTGCAAGAGACAGAATAAGATTGATGCAAAAGAGTCGAGTTAATCATCAAAATCCTTCAGAGGAATGCCGAGATACACAAAATTTATGTATTTGATGATACACTGGGGACCTAGGGTTTGGGGTTTTTCAGCTCTGCGTTATTGTTGCTCTTCAGCAGATCAAGCATCCACATCACTTCCAAGCACCACAGCACAAAAAGCACTGACACAGCTTGCACCAACACAACCTCTGCTTGATCATAGACTGCACACTCATCATCTCAGTTTCTCTCACTGGTTGGTTCTTACTGGCACAACAAAACCTACTCAGTTATTGCAAAAGATCAAGATATCTCAGGCATGTCACCATGAAAAAGCAGAGACGCATTTCCACAGGCAAAGGGAAGGTCGTTCATGGGGCAGCAGTGAGAACAGCTCCAAGGTGCTTCACATCCATCTTAAATACCAACCACAGTCACCTACTTGCACTGCAAGTTTGAGATCAGTGAGAAGCACTGGGATGAACAGTGTCCCCGCTAAAAGCAGAGATGATCACTGACAATGCAGAATACATGAAAGTACAGCTTCAAAGGTCTGGTTGCCACACTAAAGCATCTCCAAGCTTAAAGACAGAAGCTGCCATCAACAGCACACTGATGCTGTAATCTAGGGCACCCAAATCCCTCATCAATCGTCAGGTTTGGTATCCGGAGGGAGGATTTCCACATTCCGACTACCTCTGGTTTTCTTTAATAAATACAGCATAACTGAGAGCCTTTTACAACATTTTATGTGAAGTTTACGGCCAAGGACAAGAAAGAAGTAATCAGGATCACAAAACACCTTTTGTTACTAACCCGGTAAACTAGAACTGCAAACACAGTTAACGTTTCAAAGGGAGAGAGAAGAGCCAGCTGCTTCCCCTTCCCCAGCCCTTCACAGGCAGGACAGGCAGCAGGGAGATTTCAATCTGCTAGAATCAACATTTTAAAGAGCAGAGCCATGTCAGAGAGCTTCAATACTGCTCCAACCTACTGCACGGGCCAGCACATTAAAGCACAGGGAGACTTGGCTTTCACAGTAACCTTTCTGTTAGCAGCCCTACCCCTACAACCAGGTTGAATGTTCCTTCTTCAGGGCTGCACGACAGCAGGGTTTTGTGCATTGACCTCAAGAGTCGTTTCTTTGGCATGATGTAATGTGTTCTCCCCAGGCTGAAAAAGATAACGTCTTAGGAAATCACAACAAACTCCATCACCAGCTAGTTTGCTGCTGTCACCACATGAGCATGATGACTCTAGTTCATAAGCCGCGGAAACAGGGCTCCTGCATTGCAAACGCGCGCCTCCAGAAAGCAGCAAACCCACCCCTCCTCAAAGTCATCTGTGTTTGGGGACGTACGAGTGAGTTCCACAACTACCAAAAAACTGCATTTAAAACCTTCAGTTTTTAAAAAAAAGGACCCAAAACCAAAGGCAGGTTTTGTTTGGGACATTTTTGCTTGGCCATTCAGAGGACAGGAAACGCTGAAATACCACACACGCATCTTCAAAACCCTCACATTATCCAGAAAAAGTTCACAACATAGAGACTGCAGGCTGGGAAATCTTCCGCCGCTGCAGCTGAGCTGCGCTGTTCCTTGTCAAAGCCAGGTTTTTATTCCGTTTTTAAAAGGGGCTCTAGCTGCCGTGGGTTTCTCACAACCCTCTTACAGCTTCCCCAGACCTTCCCACATCACCATTCAGAGATTTGTGAACTGTGAGAAACAGCTCTTCGCAAAGCTCGTTACTCCTAGCCAAGCCCAAGAAAGACTAGACAGGGGGAGAAAAAAAAAAAAAAAATCTAATTTAAGCAAATATTTCTCCCGGCCCTATCGACCTTACAGTCCCAGGGTGTTTCCTACCCGCAACGATACAACGTATCCGGTCGAGTTTCGCCCTCTCCCTCCCGACGCCCGTGGCCGGTTCACCCGCCGCGGGGGCTCCGGCCGCCGCCGGGCGGGCAGCGGGGCACCGAGCCCGGCTGCTCCCCGCCGCCACCTGCCCCTTCCCTCCGCCGGCCCCCGGGGCAGAGCGGGCAGGCGGCGGGGGGCTGCCGCCCCGCCGCGCTCCCGGCCCCGCTCCAGCCCCTCGGGAGCCCGCTCCCCACCGACCTTTGCAGGAGCAGCAGCAGCAGCACCTCGCCAAGAGCCATCCTACACCGGAGCGGGCGGGATAGCCGCGCCTGCCCGCTTTCATGCTGCCTTCGGGCTGCTCATGGCAAGGAGCCACCGGCCCGCTTGGGAAAAACAGCAAATCGAGAGAAAAAAAAAAAAAAAAGAAAAAAAAAAAGCCCCAAAGCTAACAAAACACTTAAAAGCAGCCGCGATCCGCGGCGCCCGCCAGCCGCTGTCCCCGCCGTGCCCGGCGCGCACCTCCGGGGGCGGAGCGGGGCCACCGCGCCGCCTTATGCAACGGGGCGGCGGCGGGCGGAGCGCCGCGCAACTCCCGCGCAACCTCCGCGCAACGCCCGCGGCCGCGCAGGGAGGAGCGGCGGCCGCGGCCAGACCCGGCTCCCGCCGCCGGCTGCGAGGAAACGAGTTTTCGGGGGGAAAAACGCAGCGGCTGAGCTGGGGCGGGCGCGGCCGCAGCCGGCAGCGAGAAGTACGGGCTGCCTGGGAGGAAGTTTGCTAAAGCCCTGATAGGTCGTGGAGGGGGTTTCCTCCAAAGGCCTTAGAAGGCAAAACTTGTACTGCTGTGGGGTTTTTAAAGTTCACAACTTTTTTTTTTTTTTTCCTTCTCCCAGTGCCATTCCTCAGCTGAAGCATCTGACAGTTAAAACTTTTCACAACTAGTTGAAAATACCAAGCAGCCCGTTGTGACCCCAGCTGTGCTGTCTGCTTTCTGCAGCAGGAGACCTGCCCGAAGCACTGTAGGGTAAATCCTTGCCCTTCAGACACACGGACCGAGACACCCAAGATCCAGAAGCTTGCTGTGGAAGGGGCCAGCCTGTTGTGTTAGGATTTCCCACCTAAAGCACGGAAAACTGAAGGTGCCAAAATCATCCCGAACCTTGCTGGAGGCAGCTGGTAGGAGAGGTTGGGCAGGATTCCAGAGTAGACACATCATAGCTTTGCACTCTTGCATCAAGAGCTGAACAAACCCAACAAGCTGCTTCTCCCAGGCATAGGTCTGTATTGAGAGGGAGCCGCAGAGGGGAGATGTGCTGTGCTTGGTGCCTCTGTGTGCCAGGACTTCAGTCTGAGGAGACATGGCTGCACCCACACCATATACTGGTGACCTGGAATAAGGCTTTGGTTTGCTGAGCAACGGCTTTGGAGTAAGCAGCACTCCTGTGAGGCCAAGGGCCATTTCTGGACAGGAGGTGAGGGCCGTGGCTTCAGCACAGCTTTCATAAACCCACATGGGGTTGCACCTACATATCGGGTGCTGTTGGCCAGGGGGAAGGCCTGTGCTGGGTGATTTCATGTAGCTGTCAGGTGGGATCCAGCAGACCCTAGAGCCATTCTGGCAGAAGGACCCCAGTGCCTGTTGCCAGGAGCATGCTAGAGACCCTCCCCGAGAGACTCCCTCCACCACAACGGCAAATATGAAACCTTCCTGCTTCACTTCTGGCTGTGCTGTAGGAACTGTTCTTTGACATCAGCCTCACTGGAAGCACTGGCAACCTCCTATGAAGCCTGGAGTACCCAAAATGTTCCTGAGCATCAAGGTGCTTTCCAGCACATAAGAATGAAGGGAACCTGAACTCTGTTTCCATTTTGCTGCGTGGTGATATGTCTTTCTTAGACTTGGGTCTTTGCCTATCTGAGAGATGCAAGGGAATGTCTTGGGGGTCCAACTCATGGCTCTTGTGCCTGTAGTGGGGAGATAATATGTCTCACTGGCAGCAGAAACCACAGCTGCAGCCGGAGAAGGAAGAGGTGAACTGGGAACCAACTAGGACACTCCCACCCTTCTGCACCTCTCCCTTTCCCTATAGACCATTTGTTCCTGCCACGGTGCCCAGGCAGCAGCTCTTCAGGTGGTGGTTTCAGCTACCTGAAGTGCCAGGCAGTAAAAGGGCACCAGCTTAGGGACTCTGAGTGACCCAGAAAACTTGTAGCAGCATTCTTCTGACAAGGCAGCTCTTCACTCCTCCTCTGCTTTCTCCTTCATACCGCATCTCTCTCTTTTCTAACCCATTCTCTCATACCACGTCCACCTTCTGCCCCATGGGCTGGCTGCCTCTCACCTAAACTCATCCTGCTTCGTGCAAACAGAAAAAAAAAAGATGTAAGACGGCACTTCGCCGTCCACGTGGCATCTGCCTGGGTGGGCGACAGGGGCTCTGAGGCAGGAGCAGTCCCTGCACCGCGCCGGCTATTGCCTCAGCCCTGCTTGTGGTGGGCGGTAGGAGCCACCACGAGAACATCTTCAAGCCTCCCCATTCAAGAAACTACGGCAAATCCTAAAAGCAGCATTTCACCCCTAAATTCCCGCGACTGTGGGAAGAGCTGGCCGCTGCCAGGACCGCTCTCGGCGGGAGCAGCCGGGGCTGCGGGGCCGGTGGCGGGGCCGGGGCCGGTGCGGGGCCCGGCGGGGACACCTGGCGGCCGGTCCCGGCGCGGCGCCGGTCCCGGAGCGCAGTGGAGTCGGCTAGGCCCGCTCGAGAACAGTTTGCTTAATTAAAACAGAATTGAAGTAATTACTGCGGGGGGAAGCAGGCTCCCCCCGCCATCTACAGTTCTAGCAATATTGTGGTTATATCTAAAAGGTTACTCTTTAAAAGTACGTCTATCTATGCGTGTTCACTGATGCGCTATACGTGCGACAAATATTTCACAAGATAAAGAGGACTGAAAGACGTAATAGTCACATCCTACCAATTAGCTCCCATAAGGCAGAAGAGGAGACATGCTGTGGGCACAGTCTAGCTCAGCTTCAGCCCTGGCTGAGGAAGACTCGCGTCATCAGCATCCGTAGGAGCTACGCTGCCAACTGTGTTGAGCCTTTAGCTTCGAGTCAGGAGTCTGGCCTTTGGGAAGCAGGGGTGTTGCAGAGATCACCCACACGCTGGGGGGGAAATCTGCACAGTCCACTTGCCCTAGGTGAGGAGGTGCTTGCCTGGGACTAGAAAGTGTCCTTCACCTCACTGCCTATGTTCATATGAAATTTTCCATGTTATTATTGGACAGGGAGCATTAATATGTGACTCCATGGTCGCTGAATAACCTGTATGTCCCCTGGCAAAGAAAACATTCCAGCCCTTGCTCTAACCTATGCCTGAGTCACAGAAATTCTTCGAGGAAACATCTGGCACTACGCTCCAAACACGATAGCTGTTATCTGCAGTGGAGTGGCAGAGGAAATTTTAGGGTCCTGACTTGCTGTTCCTGAAGGTAAGGCTATGAGCAGTGTGCCCGCACCACGGGCCACGCGTGCTGCCCTCTGCAACACAGACGATGGAGGGGAAGTAATGTCAGTGTAATGTCAGGATGACAAGGAAATTAGTTCTGCCTGCTCTTAGATACACCTTTAGAAAGGCTCCAGGCACATGAGTTGCTTTCACATAAAATCTGAGAGACTCTGCAGAAATTACTTTTGTTCTAATGGGCAGATAAGTTCTAACACTTTTACCAATTTCTCTTGTGCAAAATGTGGGGTGAAAGATAGAACTTATAAATTTCTACACTGTCTCCAGGGCTCCCTCATACCTGCAGCAGCTATTTCATTTTCTTAGGTTGTAAACCGAGGGACCTATCTGAGGGAAACACAGAACAAAATAACTAGTGGATGTGGATTGGCACGGCTTCATTTGGGTCAACACAAATGCAGTGAAATACGCCTGGCCCAGATTGCCCTGAAGGTCTGTAATGCAGAACAGAAGCAATAACATTTCTCCCACAGTAACAGGTGTTGTTTCCTTCCCCCCATCACATGTAGAGAGAGATGAATAATGTAATAGCCATCAGGAGCATCTGTTCCTTACTTATGCAAGTCAATCCTACATTGTGCTTTAGGGTGTAAAGTGATCTCTGCAGAAAATCCATCCCTATGGGTACCACTATCATGAAGTAAGAGGTATTATGGCTGATTTATTTTTTTAATCCAATGAAGCTTAAGTATTAGCTCCTCATTTCTTAGGAAGGAAAAGGAAACCAACTCTCTAACAGAAATAACTCATGGATGGCAAAAGACAGATTCATACAGTTTTAAATACATCGCTTAAATATGTGATATAATTTGCAGAGACATATTCAGATAGTGCAAGGACACGCATTAAATATAAGCTTTGTTAATAAGGAGAGTTAGGTACCTCTGCAGAGCAATTCAGTGAGAAACACCAGGAGCAAGGACTTGGCAGAACTTGTTTCCTGACTATGGTCTTGTTTCATTTCATGGAGAAATCAGGAGCTACACAGCAGCTTGAGGAGCCCAGTGGATCATAGAATCATTTAGGTTGGAAAAGACCTGTAAGATCATCCAGTCCAACCATAAATGCTAACTCACTAGTTTCATTACTGATTCTCCCACTTGCTTTCTGAGTGGCTTCAAGGGACAAAATGACCATTTCATGCCTCAGTTTTCCTGTGTGCAATAAAAGGATATTAGCATTTCACATTCCCTTTAAAGTGATCTGAAACAGAGATTAGACATCCTACACTGAACAAGAAGAAGGGTTGTTATTGTTTGATGTGTCTTGAAATTACTGTGGCAAAATATGGCTCTGACTTTTTAGTATTAAAAAGCACCTCGATCGATATGTCTTGCCTGCAAATGCTACTCGAAAACCAGGTAAATCTGAACAATTGGAGGGAAAGCAGATTGGCAGAGCAAAGCAGCCCTTGCTCAACCAGCACATTTCAGAACATTATTCTTGGCTCTGGCTCCAGCTATTTTCAACAGCACTAAACATTCATTAGATTAAATCAAATGAACCACATTCTTTAAAAATAGCCAGAGCCTTGTCCTGCCAGTTGGAAAAAACAACAACTTTATTGGGTATTAAAACAGATCAAATAAATTAAAAATAAATAAATAAATAGAGTCATATTCCCTCCTGGCAAAAGGGAGTACAACTCCAAGGAGAGGCTTTTGGCTCCTCAGTTCAGCACAGTGGTAGGTAAAAAAAGAACATTTTCAACTAGCTAAAACAAACAAATTAAAAAGAAATATAGACAGTCCAGCACAAACTCCACGCTGAACTGCAATGTAGGCATATGTTCAGCAAATGTTAGAATACATCATTCCTGTTCCCCCTGCTGTAGACATCAGCATAGGTTGGGTTTATGGCAACTTAGAAGAGCTGCCATGACTAAACAGCATCCTGGCCCGTCAACTCTACTGTAAAGCCTTAAAAGCCCCAGCCAGACCTGTCTGCTTTGCTGAGACGGACCTCACCTTCATGTACAGCACAAACCGCCTCTCCCAAACATCTGAAGTCCCCTACTGACACTAGCCTAGCTTCCTTTCCTAATTTATAACTCATCTTTTTTCTTCCTCTGCATCCTATAAAGAAGTAAGAGCCTATGAAAAAAAGATAAGTTGCTTGCAGACTTA
This sequence comes from Coracias cyanogaster, assembly GCA_033124195.1. Classification (NCBI taxonomy): domain Eukaryota; kingdom Metazoa; phylum Chordata; class Aves; order Coraciiformes; family Coraciidae; genus Coracias; species Coracias cyanogaster. Next base: position 22,294 of record JAVSBS010026723.1, on the reverse strand, counting down.
TCCCCAAAAGTACCTTAGAAAGATCATCAAATAAAGAGCATGATGTGGATGGCTGTAGAGCCGACTGCTGAATAAGTTGCATACACTTTTTCAAGTGATTGTCTGCTTCAAGGGAACTTAGAGTTGCCTTCAAAATATTCATGCAGGTATCATCTAGGAGAATTTCACCCACTCTCAGGAGTAGAACAGATCTTCAAAACATATGTCCCTTCAATCTCCAGCCTAACTTTGCCTCTCAGATATCTCAGAACAGATTCCTACATTGTTCAGTTCCTCTGGTTTCCTGGGCACAAGACCAATTCCACTATACATACGGCCTCTTCCTAAGCAATAACCATTGCTGACAGTGAGTTGCTTAAGAAAACAGAAGCTAGTGTACAGTTCTGTCCTGCTGCCTTCCTCCAATACTCCAGCACAACTTCACCTGCCCCTGGACTGGCTGTACTGCTTCAGCAAGGTCTTGTGTGAGCAGAGAGGACTTGTCTGACCTGCCAGCAGTACCACCAGATGAGGCACGCTCAGATGAGGCTGCAGCAAAGAGCTTCACCTCACAAACCAGTTTAACGTGAAAGGTCCAGTAAGTGGAGCCACGTATCACATTATGCTAGTATGGTATTGATTGGTTGCTGAAGAGCTGTGCTGGATGGTGGACACATCCTGAAGAAGCTACAGGCCAGAATAAAAAACCCAACCCTTCAGCAGAAAAGAACGAAATAAAAATTTAAAGCAGGTTTTGTGTTGATTTCCTGAAGCACTTATCTCCATTAGACCAGCGACCTATCTTTGGGAGTTACTGCAATACCCAATGATGGAAGATACAAAACATTAAAATGCTGCCTTTTGGACATGTTTTGGCTCCCGTCTTACTATGTTGAGCCTCAGTGGGGAAATCATGAGCCTATCTCAGCCCATCAGGGTCTGCTTTCCAAGACAAACAGGAGCCTCACCCATTGTGCATGACAAAGGTGAGTTGTTTTAGCAACTACAGACTAATAGTGTAACAGAAGTATTCCAGATCCTCCTGTCTCAACTTGCCTGAGGTTGTTCTATTTGGATGATAGAAACCACAGCTAATTTTCTCAGCATTTCTCCTTCCTTAGAGTAAGTTGTTACTTGTTTTGATTTTTTTTTTTTTAATGGAGGAATATTCAGACTATTTTCCTGAGATGTTTCGCAGAACTTTTTGACTTCTCTTCATCACCTATCCTTCACTTAGTGTCCAACACAATTATGGTTCAAAGCAAGCTAAAAAAAAAAAAAAAGTAAAAAGCTGGCACACACAATTTGCTAGTTAGAAAATTTTCTCTGTTTGGCCAATCTGGAAGAATTGGACTGGAATTAAAATAAAATTCAATGTCAATATTGTAAAACCTTTTATTTATTTGGGCCAAATTATTGCATTAACTGTATTTTCCAGTTCCCTTTTTTTTCTAAGGTAAAAAGAATGCAGAGGGATTCTTACTAGGCAATGTTTAGGGTAGCAAAGCTTTCTGATTTACAATACCAGATCTAAGACAAGCACGAAATAATCTGTAAAGCTGTTTCAAACTTAGGCCAGGTATAAATAACAAGGGCACACGGAACAGGCAGCCTGCTGTGTGAAGAATTTTTTAAAATTCATTTTTAAGCTATATTTATCAGCTGGTGAAATGACTGTTTAGAAAACAAGTGCTCTGCTTTTATTGGTGTGGAGCACCTCTGCTTGCTTTCATTCTCTAGTGCCCACATACTAGCAATAATGGCATTTTTAGTATGCTGCGCTCTGCCCGGCAGGATTCCTGCTGATGTCCTGTACAGAAATGCTGCTCCTGGGAACATCAGAGAGCAGTCGCTAGTCTAGCACCAAATACTCTAGAAAACCCCCTTCTGCTTGGTACCATGAGACATTGCCAAAAGCTGGACTTCTACACTCTGGCATTTCCAGTCACCGCAAGACAGAAGAACCTGTTGTCTTTCTGTGAGAGGGACAAGTAGATGATGTCATGGAGTACTTTTTAATTCCTATGTTCAGCTGATCTCTCAGTATGTAACAGCTCCACATTACATGATAGTTCCATGAGCACTTTGAGTTGTCAAGAGCCAACAGCCCTGCCAAACCTCTTTGTTGCCTTTTCTCTCTCTCCCAGGTGCCTGCTCTTTCCTGCCACTTCCCCTCTGCCAACAGAAATGTTTGTGCAGCCGCACAATGAATCTGATCTGCAAACGTATCCAGGTTAAAATTAATCTAAGGTGGAAAAAAAAAGTTAATTTTAGCCCAGACAGGTTTCTTGATCTGTGTTGGTTCTCCTGTCATCACTGTTCAGATTTTACTGCAAAAGCCTCAAGCTATATGGCTGATGTATCACTATCTCCTAGTCTCAGTGATCCCATTCATTATGGTAGGTCCTGGCTGCTTGGGTAGGAATGGGACACATATCTGATGCTCAGAGAGATTCAGTCTCCCCATGCAAGACAAAATGACTAGCTTTTGCTCAGCAGAAAGAAGCACTAGCCCCAGTGCTGCTGAGATCAGGCCCATCTCTGTCATGCCTGCAAGTCCCGTAGCAAGTTTTATGATGGTAATCAGCAAGCTGCTGGGGAGTGGAATGTGCATTTTTGCATCTTTACGTGCAGAAAGAAGCATCTTTGAAACAAGGAAAGGCTGTAGCAGACTGAACCCTGCAGAATGCTTAGAGCTCGCAGGTGAAGGCTGTGTACGACGCAGGTGTCCTGTGGAGCAGCACCGTGTATGCACAGCACAGCTACAGCAGATTTGTCTCAACAGATGTGCAATGGCCATGAAGACTACGGGGGTGTAAAGCCTGACCTACCTTCCCCTGCCATCCATGCACAACACTTTTTTTACTAAGCCATTTCATGGGTTAGCGTGGCCTTCCTTTGCAGCAAGAGCACCCTGGTTCCTTCACACTGCACCGAACTGTCCACTTTGGCGGAAGGAAAAATGTACTTATTTCACTCAGTAAGAGTCCTGCAGAGGTAATACATTCCTCATTGCTTTTCTGAAGAATGCCATTTGGCATTTAAGGCCAGAATCTGTTCTCTGATACCTAAAAGCAATTCCAACAGATTTCCAAGGAGACTGGGCATATATTCCTTGGCAAAATGCAGCTATTAACTTAAAATTCTGAAGATACATGAAATCTGCAGAGAAAATAAAGAGCTGGGTACAGTCTGGAAGGAGTAAAACTGAAACTTACGACAACCTAAAAATACTTTAATTTTAAGTGTTCCTTGAGTTGAAAGATTTCAGTGTTCCTCCCTAGTCTGGAAAGTAGAAAAATGCCCTTGAAATATGAACACTGGGTGATACTATTTACTTGTAATCTCTTTGGCTTGCAAAAGCAAACGGCAATAAAAAACTGTAGTTTGGTATCAGGCTGTTTAATGTTATTGCTGAAGAACAAGGAACCTTAGGTTCGCTTCATGAAAACAGAAGTCACCAACACACGTGAGCTGAAAATTATCTTGCTTAAGAGAAGAAGTCAGAGCTGCTTTGTTATGTCAAGTGTTGGGTAGTGTATTGCTATTGCTTCTGTTGGAAGGCACACCTTCAGAGAGACTGGAGGCCATCCCAAACTTTACTGCAAGATGCAAGCAATTGTCTCTACTTTTATGCTGTGTAAAATTTAATTTGTATTTTGTAAACTCTAGAAAGAAAAAAATTACTTATTTCACTGCATTCCAGTTCTGCAAAATCAATAACTATTCAGTGCATTTATGAAGAATACATGACAGGTATGTAAAATGGCACCTTTTGATAAATGCTCCGGACATCCAAACACAAGAACGGTTTAACCTCTTATGCTAAAAAAGGAAACTATTCTGAACTGTGAGAGACTTATTTAAACAGATTTAAGGAAAATGTAGTCAAATATAGACTTTGCTTTAAAGAAAAGAAAACTACAATTCTGGAGCTGACAGTGACATTTCTAAGAGGTATTGTATTTTGTAAGGCCAGTTAATATAAATGGAAAAAAATGCACTGGCATTCATGTACATAGCCTCCTGTCCTCGACTTTTAGACCATCACAGTGACAATAACATTAACTTTACTTTCTAGAATTTGAGATTAATTTGAACTAGGCAAAATTGACATTGATTCAGGCTCTTTTGCAAAATGTGTAACCTGGGAATAACAGCTCTGACAAAATGCTTGCGTAAATGACAGGAAAATCAGGCTTCTTGTGTCAGGATCAATATTATCAAATCTGTGCAGTGTGCTGAAGCAGATATACAGAAACATAATTTCAATTACTTGAAATACATTATTTAATACATACGTGCTTCGTATTGCAGTTTGCCCATCTCCGGCATAGATTGCTCAGGGAAATGGGATTTTTAGCAGAGCTAGTTCACTTGAAAACATATTCATAAAATATTTGCTTAAGATCAGCAAGGGAAGGACCAGCCCAGCAGTGTACAGGCCTTGCAGGGTGCAATTCCTTCATTTAGGATTAGTACCTTTAACTGTCTGGAAACTAAAAGAGTGAGGAGGCAACATTTTGGGGAAGCCAAAATCATCAAGCATTAGTATTTGCGTTACTGCAATTCTTACAAGTACCAGTTATAGGTTCAACCTTTGCGATGATGCTATTAAAAAGTACATCCACAGTTTGACATTAAGTTAGTAGGGATGTCAGGCATGAACCCAGAACCAGAAGTTTATTTTTCCTTCATGCTTAAACTTTAAACCTTTCAGGGAAAAGTTAAAGCATAATGAGCAAGGCAGAAAACCATGAGGAACATAATAATGAATGGTGGCTCATTGAAGCTGGTTATGCAGCAAAAAGCCTAGGCAAACAACCCCAGATCCCACTCTTTCCCCTGCAGTCCCAGATGGGTTACAGTCCATCTGTGGATCCGCTAAATTTAGTTTGGCCTCAGAGGAAACACAAGACGCAAGCCATCCACATGCTCCTGTTGCTCTTTCAGGATGACCTTCCTGTTAGCTTGATGGGCCAAGCGCTACAGAACGACTCCCCCCCTTCCCACCACGCTCCATGTATTTCAAGACACACAACTAAATACAGAGGAAATAGATTTTACTGAAGGAGCTATTTTTATACCCTTCCTCCAGGCTGCTTGTTTTTCACTAGTGGGGCAGAGGCATGGAGATATGATGGTGCTGGCTTCAGGTCAGAGCTAGTATAAAACCTCATGCTACAAACGGAACTCTCATAAACCTTCCCCAGCTTATGGTCTTTTGTATGGAAGATGCCTCTGGTCTTCCCCAGGCCATATAGAATGCTGAACAGTCCCCATTACTCCAGGAAACTATCTCACTTAATGAATTAAAAGTATAGTGTTGACTCATTAGAACTGTCTTTGGCCTTTGTGATGTCCCAACTGTTGGGACATCAGTATGTGAGCAACAAAATTTAAAGACTTCTTTCCTGGCATGTCTTTGAAGCCAAGTTGGGAAAATAGGGCCAGTGCAGTCTGGTTTGCCCAGGTGTGCACAGCTGAAGTCCTCTCAGAGTATTCCCTCTCAGATGGCTTGTGAGGCCAGGAGAGGGCTGGGGCCACCCACCCATCATTTAATCAGCTGGGTCCTGGCAACAGGGACTGGCTAGGACCTCCTCCCCTTTGTTTGTGAGTAAGCTGTAGCCAACCAAGGGAGGTTCTTGTGTCTCTGCAGGATAAAGTGTGCCCTGGGGTTTCTCAACACCTGTGCTGAGGATCACAACCCTGTCTCATTTGCACAGTGTCCTGAATATCTGGGTTGTCTCAACCTGGGGCCAGAAAGCATGGGCTGGCCCTAGGAAAGAAGGCTGGGAAGGCAGGCAGGAGAGCCAGGAAGACACAGAGAATTTATGACCCTAGTCTTGCACAGAAGCTGTGGGAGGAAATGTCATCCTGAGCCTAATGTGGAAAGGGACTCTGCGTTACACATTGTTTTTTCTGCTGTGGAGAAGCATGAAAATGCCTTCTAACAATGACTTTACAAGCAAAATTCAGCAGGATGTGAAAGTCTTAGAGAAACATCAAAGAGTAAGGAGAAAGCATGGCTATATCCCGGCAACTCAGTTCTGCTCTGCCTCGTCTTAAAATGCTTAGGCACGTCTGCCTGAGTGGTGCTCTCAACACCTCAGACAAACAGAAATAAGGCAAGTGAAGAGAGAAACAGGTCCAGAGAGGCCATGAGAGAAACAGGTCCAGAGAGGCCATAAGAGAAAGCCTCTTTGGAGCTGCAGTCGCTGTCCTCCTTCCCCTCACTCCCTATAGCTCCAGTTCTCGACAGGGAGACCCAGCCTGCCTGGTCAGCTTCATGCTGAGCTCCACCACCCAACCCTGGGCCTGCCAAATCACCACCATCTCTCCAAAACAGAAGTGCTGCAATAAGTAACTGTACCCTCTTCCCAAAACTGCCTCTCCAACAAACCCACAAACATATCTAAAGGAAACAAATGACCCTTTATCTTGAGACAGAAGATTTTTCATTTTGGAAATGGACATCTCATGAGAACAACACTGTGCACTGTTGACAGGAGCCTGCATAGCAGCAATACACCATCATCATCACTCCCTTCCGTAGAGACTGGTGTTTAACCCTTCTGAAATGTGAATGTTTCTGTCCTCTCACAGATCTACACAGAGTTTGGAGACATCCTGCACTACATTTTCACTGATGCTTTCCCATTTGACCACTATTAGGATTTTTCTGCCAGTTTTCCTCTGTTATCTTTTTAGCTGGCATTGACTAATGTGATGCTAAAATCAGAATGATTTATTATCTTGACAGGCAACAATTCTATCCCATACTCAGTCACAGCCTGGGATGATGGTGCCAGCATATTAATGAAGAGATACAGGTGATCAATACGATATCTCCTACCAGGAAACCCTGTTCTCTGAAAGCCTCCCAGCCATATTAAGCAAAGGTCCCAAAAGTGCTGTAAGCTACGCATTAGAAAACTGAGTATGAGCTGCACAATAATAAAGCTGTCAGAGAGACTGTGATGCCAGAAGGGACCTTCATCTCAGGTGCCCTGACCTTTACACAATATCAGCTACTGAATTCTGCCCAGTTTTATCCTGTGCTCTCCCTATTTGCTGTGCTCCCCAAGTTGCTCATGGTACTCGTGCAGTGAGGGTGACCTCTAACAAGGATGGAAGAAGCAGCAGGTAAAGTAGGTACGTGGGTCCCACACTGGGGAATCAGGCCCAGCAAAGGATGATGTGTCCAGACATTACAGCATCAACAATCTAATCCTGATCAGACCGTTTGTGATCACAGTACATGTGGATTACAGCACTGTTGCTGAGTTTCTGCTTAGTTTCCATGCCAGACAAGGTGCCAAACCCTTTGGCATTCTTTATGAGCTCAGTCCCCTGTATTTTTATTTTTCTGTGAAAAAACTATCACGGACACTGCACAGTGAAATCTGGGGTTAAGATGACAGGGGACTAGGTGGATAAAGTTTTACCCCCTGTCAGAAGGGGAAGCAAAGGCAAAGTAAACAAGAAAATTTGCAGGCCTTCTCTCTTTTAAACAAAGACTCCTGTGTTTAAAATAATAAAAATCCACCATACAAAAGCAAAGCAACTTCCCCCAAAATAGCCCTTCCTGTTTTATGAAAGCATTCATCAAAATTGTACTTCTCCACAAAAGTAAAGTTCCAGGTAGAGCACTGGAGACCTTTTTCTTTGAATAGATAATAAAGCAGCTGAAGCAGTAAGTATAATTGACTCCACTGGTACTTCGTATGTCCTAAACAAGTCCACATGGCTGAATCTTGCTTTGTGTATCTAGTGATGCCACACTGACAACAAGAAAAAACAATGAAATAGAAATACTATGTCAGAGAAATATGGACCACCTAAACATGGCTCCAACAGCTTGGTAGAGTGCTGTGTGGTAGTGGTAGCTGCTGTGACTTACCATGGTGGACAAGTATTCACCATGTTTGGTTAGGCTGTGCCTGCCTTATCTAGTTACCCAGGTGACGCTTGAACTGATGCTGCCTCTGCAGCGTGACTATGCAAGGGTTTCTCAGTATAGGCTTGTGTTTTGGTGTACTGATGCGCTCAACAGCTAAAATCCCTGGTAGAGCTACAGTCATAGTGATGAACACATCTACATAGGTATGGCTCATCCTCTCACACTTGACTTGATCTACCTCTTAGAAACAATGAAAATCAGAACTCATCACCCATATTGCCAACCATTGCTAAATATTTGTTAATTTTTTCTTATTTTTGAGATAATGGAGTCCAGGAGAAGGTGTAAACATGGACAACACCAAGGCCAGACACTTTATGGGTATCCAAGTTCTTCCACAGGGTGACTATGCAGTAGGAGAAAGCGCAGAGGTCTGGGATCAAAAGATACTAGTAGGTAGGGGAGCAAGGCATTGCCAGCTTTCCAGGACTGGGGCAGACATTGCCCACTGAGGTAGAAAGGAGTGATGTGGTGGGGACAAGCTGTGAAGGGCTGTGAAAGTCAAGGCAAACAGCCATTTTTTGATGAGAGAGAGGAGAGAGAGACAGTGGAGAAAAAAACAAGGGAAAGGATGACCTGATTGAAATAGCAAAGTGGTTTTGAGTTCTTTCATCTGTCTATTCCCATTCCTTTCATGACTGCACGAGCCACACTTGTATAGTGAGGTAGAGGAGCAGTCTCAAGCTGGGTCCAGGCTGCCCTCGGTGCCAGCCCACAGAGAGCTGCCGTGGTACACCACGCTGGTTAGCCAACTTGTTTTCCATCATAATCAAAAAGGAGTGAAAGCACAGCAAAAACTTTCCTGATGTGATTTTTCTATGTAAGCCATGTCCTGAAATTGTAACAAGGATGCCATGAGGCTCTCAATGCTAGCAGAAGGGGTCTATGTGACCTCTTTCGAAAGACAGTCTGTGCTATGAAATTTTGACTCTGAACACCCTTGTTGGAACCTTATTAGGGACAGAGCTGAGGGTTTGTTTTTTTATTTAAATGCTGCTTATTTATATTGACAATAGGAGCCTGAACATTGTTTGCCTAATAGAAACCCCATGACCTGTTTATGTGCCAGTTAAATCAACTGTGTTACCTAATGAAATGTTTCCTTTAGTTCAGAGCCTTACAAACGTTTTAATCGACTGCTCTTAATTAAGACTTTCAAAAACAAAAACAATTTCTCAGCCTCTACAAGGACAACAGAAGGTTTAATGCAGTGCACTAAAACTTCCAAATCATCCTCACACAGCTCCCCCAGGACATCAGGAATCATTACCATTGAATACGTTTTGCAACAGAGATTGTTTGAAACACAACAGAGAAAGTTCATGAGCCAATGCAGATCGCAATTTAGTACACAACAGGAACAGGGACACAATATAAGCAGCCTAGATTCTTTTCCCCCACTAAAATCCAAGATATTTCCTAAAAACAGAGATGTGGGAAGAAACAATTATGCTTTTCCCTATGTAGATCATTCTTCTGAGACCAGAAACAGAAGAGACTTCCAGCCCCAGTAAGAGCTGGATTAGCCTCACTAGCTTTGCACACTAATACGTTGAATGACCTTTCCTACAAGGAGTGGTGACAAAAATGCAGGTCTCAGTGTGACCTCTTTTCCATTGATACCACTCTTCTTCTCACCAGTCTCACTAAATCCTTACTCAGCTTCCTCCTTTCACAGCCCAGCCTGCCACCGCACCTACCAGCCACAGGCTCTCTGTGGCTGCAGGATCGAGTAGGCGACCCCCTAAATGTAAATGCTGTCATCTGAGCAGCACTGAAACTCATGACCCTCCTGCCCGAAGCCTGGTGCTCTCCCAGATGATGCACCAGGACCAAGGTGACCTAGATGGGAAGCGCAGGCAAGATGCTCACCTTGCCAACACACACCTTGCAAGACCTGTGTTTCCTCTTCAGTTGGAAGAGACCCAACTATTTCTCAGTTTGCTCTGTTACAAGGACCCACCATTGCGACCAAAGCCCTGCTGTTAAGTGGCCATCTGCCTGCACAGGAAGATGTTTGCACAGCATCTAAAAAAAATTTATTCCTCATCTCCTCCAGCGATACGTGTACCAGACAAAAGCATCCTGTGGGCAGGACCTGGTTTGGGGCCCCAGACAGGATCCCTTCACATATCAGTCCACAATAAGTGCTATAAAACCTTTTTTTTTTTTCTTTAAATGCTTTCTTTTTCCTTTGGTGATGGAGGTTGCTTAAAACTATTGCAAGAACAAGCCTTTGTTACTCTTTGAATTACACTGTGACTTTGATGTTACAAGAAAAATGCTGGGTGAGGGGTCATAAGATCGAGATTTCATCTAAATGTTTCATGGGCCAAATTCAAATTTGGCATCACTCAGTCAAAGCTAATAGGCCGACACTAGGAATATGCTTGTCACAGTGTGCTTAATGAATATTAGCTAGGTCATTAAGTTGCCTTCTATCCATGTGGATTTTTTTTTCTTAATTTGAAATTTACAGCTTAATACCTTAGAGCTCAATTACAGAGTAAAAGAGACAGGAATAAAAGTCACAGCTTTCCTGTAATTAGCCATGTGGGATAGTTCAAACAGAGCTTCATTCCCAGTGTCACAGGTCTTTCTTTTTCCTTCCTAGGAACGCTAGTCGGAAAAAAAAACATCCCACAAAATCTCGGGTACAGTAACAGAGACTGCAGACTCTGAGTTCCTTTTACTCAATCATCTGTAAATCACTTGTAAAAGGTGAATCCAAGAAACTTGTTCATCTTTTTACAGAGGGTAATTGCAAACACTGTCAGATCATTGGAAAGAAAGCACAGGCAGGACTCGAGCCTGAGCTGTAGTCAAGTCATGAAAAGAATCAAATGTGTATCCTCCACAGGAACAGAGCCAGCAGTCATACGGAAGGCTGGGAGACCAGTCCTGAAAGTCTCTGCACTTTTACTAATCAACAACAAGAGAAATCTGTAAAGATATTTCATTACAAAAGGTACGAAGTGTTCTCTTTCAGGTTTGTTCTCTTATATTTGCACCACGTTTTTCCTTTTGCAATATTTTATGTGAATTCATTAGCTATTTTCAGAGGAACAGTGTAAAAAAGTGAGAAAGAGCCAGAGCACACGTTCAGCTGTGAAGTTTGGTTTTGCATTTCCAGTGGCTTTCAGAAAGGCTGTTTATGAAGGCTTATTTTTTTGTTTGATGAGGGCTTGCACTGATGCTCTGCAAAATGTTCTGGTGATCCCACCGAATCTCTCAAGCCTTCATCTGTTCAGGTGTTGGATGACATATTACTTTCTTTACTCTTTCATTTTAAGGACGGTAGGGAACTTCTGTGAGCCACAGGATTTACATTTATAGTCCACCACAACTTAAAATAGGACCAAACACAGTAATTTGCCATTTTCCACTAAGCAGCTGTAACTATGTTTTAATACTTGTCAAAACTCTGCATGTTTCTATCATAGATGTCAAATTCTATTATTAGAAATGTTAACTTTTGGGAATACTTTCTGTTCTTCAAATTACAGTGCTTTTAAAAGCGAAGAATTATGTGTCTTGGTAATTGCAAGCAACATTCAGCTATTAACCTGCTCTTCTGCAGCGATGTATGTTTACATACTTAGACAGGGGACACCACTTGATGTTGATATAAAATGCGCCAGCCTGTGTTCTAGATTGTAGAGAAAGGCCAGAAATTTTGGAAGCCTGGACCAAGGGACTCCAAGTCCAACCCATGCCTAAAGCTACTGGAAGGAGAGAAGGACATGAATCTGAATAGTCAGAAGCCGTTTATCATGCTAATCCTTCCAACATCTCATGAGACCAGCAGGCTCTTCCAGTGGCTACACCATTTTAGCTTTTAAACTTACCCCTCTGTCTTTATTCCCAGCATCTGTTCATTCAGTTTAAACAATTTCCTGTTTTCCTAATAGAGGGAGAACTGATTAGACGCAGAACCTATTTGCTGTACTCTGGCCAACATTGTGGATTCGGTGGTTATTTTTATTATTTCTAGCAGCACTTCTGGAGATTACATTAATACTGAGGCTCCCTGATACAGCTTTAGTATGTGCAGGAAGAAAACTGAGGCCAACAGGGGCCACGAATACATGGCTGGAGCCAGCCGGCCCCAGATTCACTCTGCACCTGTTTGGAGATGATAGGACAAGAGTCAGCTCCAACCTGGAAGCAGTCGTGGTGTGGTACATGAGATAACCTGGCCCACAGGCAGGCAAAGTGTGCTAGCAGAGGCTTGGCAATGTGCTGACGCAGCCTGGGTGGCTTCCAGGCATTGGTCAGCTCCGGTCCACCAGCCCCAGCTTGGCACTGCTCCCATCTCACTGTACCTGCAGTGCAATTGCATCCTGAAGTTCACGCAATTGTACTGGAAGCAAAGTCCCTGTGTACCCTGCCAGCCCTCAACCCCTGCACCACCCTGTCTCCATTCTCCGCAGGATTTCCTGCCTCCCTTTCCACGGCCTACTCCTGCAATTTTTTGCTTCATTTGAGGAGAAACTCTTCAACCTAGGGCACTCAATAGGGGGTTTGAGTGGTGTCTCACAGCGCCCTTCAGCAGAGGGCCCAAGCCCAAATACTGGACCAAATACTGGACCCAAGCCCAAATACTGGTAGACAGGTCTTGGGATTCCTATGAGTCATGCCAGGCAGTGACTGCTCTTACGCAGACCAGGCTGATTTTCAGCTATACCTTTCTGTTTATTCACAGATTTAATTTGCATGTAAACAACTGCAGTGCTTCTCAGAGGACAGCTGAGGACCAGGAGAGGCTCCTGCAGTAGCAGAAGCAGGGCAGGGCCCAGGGTGTGAGGCAGGGAGGAGAGTCGCCAGTGGGTCTAGCAAGCATATCAGGAGTTTGGAGTTTGCTCCACAGACAGAGCTGACAGCCAGCACTGACTTCACCTCCTCCGTCCTGCAAAGCAGGGCAAGGGAAAGCATCTAACTGAATGAGACCTGCTGAGGGGATTAAATCTGAGAAGAAGGGCAGAGCTCTGCTCCCCCTGCTTTGGATCAGATGGCTCTTTGAGGGGAACTCTGCTCGCGGACCCTGGCCCTACGCGCTGCTCTGTCCTGGCGTGTGCCCCACTCCTGGCCTCCACAGCAGGAGTGCAGGCGGGGAGCAAGGATGCACTACAGCCCAGTTTCAATGCTTTTTCTCAAAACAAACAAAACCACCAAGCTTAACTTGCTCAAACAAGAACGGATCAAATTCTGTTTCCCTTAATGCAGAGGCAATTTAAAAAAAAAAAAAGCCAGTTCAGGTTGCAGGCTTGAAATTGGGAGTGGGACAACAGCAGCCTTTCCTCCCTGGACCTTACTTGCATTGTACATGGCCAAAAGCGGGGGCACAGTCAAAAGGAGACCTGCCCTGGCCACACGGAGCTGAACCGCTTCTGGTCTATCAGACTGCAGTGTCTCCTATGCCTGGTTCATGGATGCTATACATGGGACACACATTGCTCTGAACAGAACATCAAGTAAATAGGCCACAGACACCACAGAGACGAACAATATTTCACCGTTGATTATGAGTGAAGCCCAAGCTCTCAGGATAATTCCAGGGATGTGTTTCGTTGCACGCTAATTGCAAAGGATTTTTTCTGCCATTACACACAATGTCTCCAGTTCACAAGTCAGTGGAGTGTACCAGTGCTCACTGGTGGCTTGTTTGCCATAATAGACAGGCAGCAGGGATACACCAAAAGACCATGCAGTAGCATGCACTGTGGCACTCATAAAATAACATATCCACAATTTGGGGCATCCTGGGTGTGCATACAACATGACTTTCCCTCCCTCTAGGATTTTAGGCACTAAAACCAGTCCATTTGCTGTTTAAAGGTCTTTTTTTTACCCAGAATCTCAAGACAATAACGATCGCCACACAGCAAAAGATGCACACATACAAACATTGATTCATGGAAATGGAGTTAGGCTAGTGCTGTGTCAGTTCACAGAGATCTGGTAACAAAACTCACTAACAACTAAACAGTTTTTACCCACGGTGACTGCAAAAGTAGCCCAAGCAGCTTTGCACTTACATGATACAAAAGGGGAAATCTGAAACAGTCTTAAACCTGCCAGACTGTTGCCTACCTTTTCCTGAAGGGAAGAAGCAATCCATCTCCACGCTGCTGCGGGAATGGGAAATGCAAAGAGCGCTGCTGGGGACCAGACCCTCCTGAGGTGGGCTCCGCTCCGTGGTCCGGACCAAACACCAGCCTGGCCTTTCACTCGGCCTCTCCAGCAGCTCCACCGTCTGCCCCACCTGAATGCTCAGCTCGCTGCTGTGGCCCGCTGTGAAGTCCTGGAGCACCACAGTTAGTTCACACCCTCCAGACAACTGCCCAGGTTCAACAGAAAAAAAAAAAAAAAAGGAATAGACGTTCGAGAGGGCCGGATGAAGGCAATCATCTTTGTTTCGTATTTACCCTGGCAAGGACAGGATTTATATTCCTTTGAAGCCAGGTTAATAATTTCTTTTGTCAAAGTTCAACATGTTGTGGCCCTGGTTTCCTTTCCTTCTCATTGATTCTGCTGGGATGAAGTGAGAAATCAAAGCTACCCACCCAGTCACTTTTTGAATGCTAGCTGTGGGTGAATTTTCTAGCTGCGGGTATCCAGCAGAAACATTGCTTTTTTTTCTTGCCTTAGTTTCTGGGATGACTTTCTAGACTGGCAATAGCCCAGGCTGCCTCAGTGCTGTGCCATCAAGGCAGGACAAATTCCAGCTCACCCCGCTACAGTAAGAGCTAGGTGCATTCCACATGCCACCAGTGCAGTGAGGAAACAGCTACGACTTTTTTGCAAGACAAGATACATGCCCTCATCTTCCCAAACTCACTCTAGGGACCTCTTGGGAGACTAGGGAATCCTGACTGGGCAGATCAGAGGAGCTCCTCCCATGCTCCCTGATGGAAAACAGAGGTGTAAATATATAAACATAGAGTGATTGATTATATGCTGACTTCCAGGATTTGTATCTAAGAATAAATGTATCATCTTACTTCCGTACTGAGCACTGGCAACCTGCTGCTTTCCTTCAGCCTCTCACCCTGCGACTTGATGAACAATACCGGTCTCTGTTTAACCATGATGTCTATATAACCAGAGTCCGGGTACATAAATGCTTGTGTATACAGCAGAACAAAACCGAAGAAGTAATTGCACAAGCAGCAGAGCTAATGAAGCTTGTTTTCTCACAGGTTTGGATCTCAGAGGTTGATTCTTGGTGTCTAAAAAGGTGTGAGCATAAATCTAAGTTTTTCTGGTGTGAGGAATCTTTCTTAACGCTCCTCTGCAGCAGGTTTTCTTGCTGTCTGCCTGTCATTAGGGTCCTCTTTTGGGTCTTTCTTCTCTATGTGCTGCCTGTGTCCCTGAAGCACGCAGAAATCTTTGAGGTCCTTATTCCAGTGTCAAATTTTATAGGAATTAGTTCACTGATTCAGAAGTTACTAAGATGAGAATAGTAAACAAGCTGATTCAAAACAGTATAATACCATAAACCTCTCTATTTCTTATGATATGAAGCTAAACCCAAGCCTATTATAAAATGTTTTAGGAACAACTTCTAAACCCAATTGAATTGGGAGAAATCTTGTAAGATGCTGAGCATCTCTGTGAAACCAGTGAGAACAGGGATCTGTTTATCAGCTGGAATGGGGAAGCCCTTGGGGAGAGCACACTCATCTCTGTGGACTTCACTCTTCAGCTGGTACAATCTCAAAGCCCCTTATCTTAGCCCAACCAGCCCTGAACGCACACTCCCATGGGAACAGCCTGTCTCCCCGCTCAGTGGCACAGTGGTTTGTGTCTAATGCAGGTGTGAAAGAAATCCCATTCACAGACGTGATATTTACAATTACAGAAAGGGGTCAGTGGACAAGGACTGGTTCTCACCTGTCCTGTGTCTCTGCCGTAGACGAAATGCTAGATTGGAGGAAGAAGAAGGAAATATTTCTCTGAAAGATTATTTGTAAATAAATAGAAAAAAACAAACAAAACAAACCATGGCAGCTGTTTGAGGCCATTCAGACCGAGAGTGCTCACATTAATCCTGGCAGAAAGAAGAGCTCCGTGGGTTGACAAAAGTGCACAAGGGATCAGTTTTGCACCAATCTATGCAGTTTATCAGCAAACCCACCGTTCATCACACTGACATAAGCTCCCCATAACTGGAGTACAAACATTCACAGGTATGGTAAGAATAAGATATTGCTGTAGTATTTACTGCAATTTTTTTGCTATGGACTAATTTAGGATTAGAAAATCTTTCTGATCCAATATGGTATCTGGCCTGATATGGTATGAGAAATTTAAGACACAAGAAAAAAACCTGATTACTTCTCGGTAAATACACTGACAAATTTTACAAAATGGGATAATTTTCCTCTGATTCTTTAACTACTTCTTGACCAGTAACTTTTATTTCCCCCACATTATGCTATCTATGATACTTTCTCCGAAAATTATCAAATCATCAAATCTTTCTCCTTCTTTTAGGAGAAAACGTGAAAAAAACACTCTGCTGTATCTACTCTTCCAGAGATAAAGTGAAGCCTCCACATGCCGTGCACTGGAGTACCACTAGGTGTCCGTGTTGGCCATCACAAGACAAGCTCACCTGCTGTAAAGAATTAACTCTCGCGTGTCTTCAAAGTACTTATCTAGTGTGATGTGCAGTGTCTAGGCATGAAGGAGCTGGTTCAGACAGGAGCCCAATACCTATCGCTTCCAATGATATGGGCAGAAGCTGTTCCAGAATATCAGGTTTTTTTTCAGATGTTTGTGTTGATTTTTGAAAAAGAAGGCACTTTTATTGCTTAAGCAGGAAAGGTGAAACAACCCTGAAATATTTCAGGGGAAAAAGCCTGGTGAAGACAATACTTGGGAAAGTCTGGGACTAACAAAGCACTTCCCAAGGAGGATCATCCCAGGAGCTGTTGCCCTAAGCAGCTTGCTGCTCCCTGCAGGCTGAGGGGCAGCTAACCTAAAATCAGACTATCACGGACCTTTGTCAATCCATTCTCAAATAACTAAACGTCTGTGATACAACAAATGCTTCAATTAGGGCAACATCTGTAAACATTACCCCAAAGGAGGCAGGTGTGCTCCATGACCCTCAGGTACCATCTAGCTGTGAGCTCCTGTTTTCTCTGATTCATTAAAAATAGTCATTCTAACATAATAAGAACTGGGAGTAATCATCCTCTCTAGGAGCTGCTCTGCACACCTGGGGTGATCAAGCTCTTCCTCAGCCAGGGAGATAAACACCCTTCCCAGGGGTTTAGAAACCTATCTTTGATGTGAGGGAGGGAGATGACCTCGCTCAGCTGCCTGGAAGCTGTAAGAATTCATATCACCTGCTCCTCCAACATCCTCTGGATGGAAACATGGACCAGGGCTTCCACATGCTCCAACTCACTGGTTGGAGCCACGGCTAAAATAATACATTTTCAGCGAAAGGCCCTCTCTTTGGAAGGAGGAATTAAGCAGGTTCTCTTTCACAGGTGCAGGTGGTAGGTGCAAGCAGTTAGCTCAGGTAGGGACCCACAGATAGAATTTTTAGGTGCCAGCCACAAAGGACAGCAAAGGAGCTCCTTCCTTTTGCCTATGGACTTCCAAGTATTAACCATGTCTGTTCTGCGTCTTTCATCCCACCGCACTATGAAGAACATTTACTTACCAAATTAACCCATAGCAAAGTAATCTCTCTAGAAAGCTTTTATTATACTAATACATATACAATTTGTAAGCCACTGAGGAATAATGCAAATACATTTGATTCCCGATGACAGAAATCCTTTCACCTATGAAGTGATCCCTCAAGCTATTAGTTAATTAATTAGTTTTTAGAGAATAATTTTCCAATTTCAGAGAAGTACATCATGCTCCTCTCTACCTTGGAGCATACAAATTGAAATACAGATGGGCTGCTGGTTTCTCACACATATTGCATTTGGTTTGGAAAGAGAAAGAAAATAGAGAATGCCCTTAAGGTTGAACTTCACAGGTAAATGGCTTCATATTTTAACATGTAATGTTCACCTTTATTATTCCTGTGATAAAATCCACCATTAAAGCCACTGACTGGATATATTTAAAACCCAGACAGCATTCTAATCCATGTATGGTACCACAAGATTGTCGAGAGACATAAAAATAAAAACGATGGTGCAACATGCCTTTGCAGAGCACAAGGTGTAACTGACAGAGGGACAAATCTAAGGAATTACACAGCAAGCAATGGCCTTAAAATCAGGGAGAAAAGGAAATAGCAGAAGCAAATAGCAAAATGTAATGAGAAAGCAGAAGGGGCTCAAGCAGCCCAGAGCGAACGTGCCCTATGTCCTGAGAGAAGCTACTAGGAGCCCCAGCCTGTCTCCACAGTGTCTGCCACCAGCAAACCATCTTCCATCCTCTGCATTCAATTGTTCTTGGGCTAGAGAGCATCATTGTGCATTCAGTGTGTGAATGTTTTATCAGGATGTTCTAAACCAGATCAAACTGGAGCTAGGATAGACCCCTGCCTTATGTCACCAGTGCAGGCAGGGACCCAACCACACAGCCATTCAAACCTCCCCTCTCTACCACAGGTCATCGCTCACCAACCTCCGAGCACTGAAGTGAGCAGTTTGTGTCAGACACTGACTCTGGGGAATGAGTTTTGTCATGACTTACATGAGCCTTTCCGCTTTGTGGAACACCCAGCCAACTGCCTGTCAGGTATGGGAAGGTGAAGTGCAAGCCACCAAAATGATCCCAGGCATGGACACATGGATGCAGGGGCATCCAGGCTGCCTCAAGTGCAGGAGCCAGCTCAGCTCCAGGAACCAGCAAGTAATCCAGTGGAGGATTACCTTGAGATGGTCTCTACTGGATCACAGTAGGTGTGCATGGCCACTGCTGCATCTGTTCCATTTGCAGCCAGAGGATCAAAGTTGAACAACAGAGGCACACTTATTTTACTGCAAATGGAAAAGACCTCTCAAGTCACAGGCTGTCCGTCCTTCCTTCCCTCTGAAATAGATCTTAACAAGTACTAAATCCACTGCAGGCAAAAGAAAAGTGGGAATGAATAGCTCTCTAACAGGGTGAGCAGGGATTTGGGAGATGGGTGCCTGGAAAATGTTTCCTCAGGCACTTCTTAAATGGGTAACTAAATGGTTTACCCTGTGAACCACAATGCATCTGACAATGGTTCTAAAAGATGAACTCAAGCTCTGAGAGGCAGAGAACTGGTAATAGTGATACTGTGGTGGTTGTATCAGCATAAGTAAATAAATACCAGCTGCCCCAGCAAATGTAGCAGCATTTCAATAGTCTGTTTCGGCAAGCATACAAAATACAGTGTGCTTGGTCTTCCCTCCTATGGCATAGTGCCATAACTACAGTTTTAGTCCTTTTGTAATTAAGGTCTTAAGTTTGTTAGTGGCTCATGAAACACATTGTGGTCTGTGAAATGTGAGGGCACATAACAGAGATGACCTGGCTACCTGTTCTGCCAGGGAACTACATCTGATGCCCGTGGGAGACCCTGTGAGCTGGACCACAGCCAGGGTTTTGATGTTGCTGTCTCCTCCCAGCCTGCCCTGGGGCAGATGCTGCATGTACCTGAGTGGTGCCTGTGGCTCAGTGCTGTATTTGAATCCCTGGGCTGGATGTTGAGGAACGACTACAGCTCAGGCAATCTCATTGCCACCACTCACTGGCAAATGAACTACACAGATCAGTTCCAAATGTGCCTATAGTTTGGTCAGACCTTTCTCACAACTGAGCAGTAACAGAAAACAGGAGAAAAAATGTCAGTGCATTACACGTATCCACCTATCTCTCCCCTCTGCATTAACTCCTTTTGAGTATCATGCTGCCTGAAAACACAGTAAGCTCAAGCTGCCATACCTTTGCCAAAGCCTATAGACTATCGTTTGTCTGGCCTAAGGGCTTACAACTGCCAAAGGTGCTCTGTCAGTACATAACACACAACTATTCTCTCCTGCAATATTAAGGTATTTAAAAATAGATTATAATGTAAAGGACCATGCCCAGCCCAACTCACTAGATTATGCAGTGTACTCTTTTATTTAAATGGTTGTATCATTTCTTCGTATTTATCTCCTTTTCCCTTTTCTGTTCCTAAAGTGCTTCAATTTCCCCTTCACTACCTTTTTCAGTTATACAATCACATTCAGAAGCAGAATCCACAGTGCACAGCATCTGCAGATGTAGGTAAAACCCAATAGATTTCAGATAGGTAAGAAGTTGTTGCAGTACAAATCTCAAGCCAACATCTGATTTTCCACCAAAGAATCAGCAATGGAGAATAAATCTATCAGGGTCAGAAGAGCTGCTTAGAATATTTAAGTATTTTGAAATATGCCAACATTGTTGTAGGAATCCATGGTGGCTGGTTATTTACATATATTCAACAGGACCCAGAGCTCTGCTTGTTTAAACAAAGCATTCTGTGTGGTGTGGCACTGTGTCCTAACATAAATTGCTAGTTTTCTGTTGCTCCTTGGCTTTCTGCCCATGTGGTTTTGGATGACAGCCAGTTTTGGATAGAAGCATTTAGTCACCATAAACAACCTACTTCAAGAGGGTGAGAGAGGCAGTGGGAGCAAGTATGGCATTTGTATTCTTATCAAGAGATTTTAAAAAGTGAATAGGACTGCTTAGACATTGATTCTGTCTGCACTGAAACAGATCCAGGAGCTGTCATTCTAGCTGGAGGACAGGCACAAGAAATCTGATCCCCTATGGAGTTCTTTGTGAACATTTCTGTAATTTTGTAGAGATTTTCTTTTTACTGAGAGGTTAGAGAGAGAGATTAAATTCAGAAGAACCTTTTGAGGAATTCCCGTAGTAGAGAATTGCTTTAGTTTTCTTACTTTGTAATAGCTTAATTTGGAGCATGAACAGAGTCACCCACGTTCCTCCCTCTTAAAGCCTCTACAGCTCTAAAGGACGCTGAGCTGAGAGCTCTGGCAATGCTGGTGAATGCTTCATTGCAGCAGCACAGAGATGTTTCTATGGGGACGGACTGTATTTCAGGACTGACTACAATCAGCAGAATTGCTCCAGACTGAGTTCAGAATTGGAAATTCAGTGAAGAATACTTGGCTCATCTCTGAGTCTTTTCCTAGTCCTCAGGCCCCTCTACCCATCTTCCATTAAGATGGAGCTGGTGCTTCCCACTCTTTCTGTTTTGTCTGACCAAACAAAGAGGATCATTCCCTAAGCTTCACCAGGAGGTCTCTTTATATTTAAGCAATTAGTCAACACATGTTTGGGATTATGGTGACAGCCCTGTAGCCAAAATGGGCCAGCTTTGCTCCTCTCAGTGAGGAGATACCAACAGAGGCATCTGGATGTGCAGCATTCTATAAATCAGGACACAGTAAGTTATTCCACAGCAGGAAGAAGAGACAGACATGGCACGTGGGACTGGTATGCTAATGCAAAGAAAATACAGTCTCAAATAGCACATACCTTTCCTGTCCAGCATCTCTTGCCGGTGTCCCTACTAGACAACCATATCCTGATTGTGCTGGATTTTGGATGCCAGCATACGGTGACATCTGCAGAACAGCTTAAATGGAGCTGTCTGGATTCTTTCTAGGGCCTTTTTTTCCAGAAAGTAAAAATGCTTTTGAAGATAAAGATGACCAGACTCACTTTGTTTCAAACAACAAATTGAACCAGAGCATCAGTCTGTGTTTGGTCCTGTAAAACTAAAGGTTTTCTCATGGTATTTGGCTCAGAGAGCAGGTACCCAAATTCCATTCCTTTCCCTTCCCTGGAGAAGCTCAAAATGGAGCAGATATAATCTATGTTTCCTCAGTGACACAGAGCCAGCACAACTGGCTCCAAACCTCTTTGCTACCAGTGTTGCACAAGGTGAGAAAGCCAGATAGCAGATGGCTGAAACCCTTCAAGGTAATCCCCCACCTGCCATATTTCACAGCCACAAAATGTTTTAAACTCACCCAGGGTTAATAAAAGCACAAGGATAGACTGAAATCTGGGAGTATTTACTGGTTGCTGTCTTTCACATGTCCAGTACTGTCTGAGCAAAGCAGACAACCTTGACCTGGGAGGTCAAGGGTTTCAATCACCAGGTGATCCATCAGACATCATCTCCCAAGACACTGATAGCAAGTACACAACATATGATCCTGTATTCTGGCCAGGAGCTTTGTGAAATGTCCCCAGGTACAAACAGCACAGGTGAAGTGTACACAGTAAAAGGTCTACACAGCCGATGAGTTTAAAATAGAAACCTAGTTGTCTGCATCACATGCCTGGTACAACTGGAGACGGAGAATTCAAGTCTAACAGAAGCATTATAAAGAT
>JAVSBS010026714.1:9379-21807 GCA_033124195.1 Coracias cyanogaster | reverse complement strand
GTAGTTTAAGCTGACTTAAAAAGACATTTTTAAAATGGTGGGTCCGTTTGCCACAACACCCATACATCTCGAGTGACCTCGAGAAATATTTTTTAAAAAACAACAAACTAAAACCACAACTAAACGCATATGACAAAGAATGGAAGGGAAGGATTATTTTGATATAAATTTAGTCAAAAGTCCTCAAAAATTAATGAAGAGTAAGAAAAATGGGATGTAACAGCTACAGTGTCTTCCCGCTTCTTGCTGAGGACAGCAGAGCACGACCAGGTGCAGAAGAGCAGTGCACTGGCAACTTTACTGTGTACTTGTTCGTGCCGGAGAACCGCTTGCTGTGCAGACAGACGGAAACTGTGATGTGGATACAAATGCCATGAGCCTGGGAAGAGAGCGGCTGGGGGTCTGTGGCAGGACCCAGCCAAGCCCCGAGCAGGTGGTGGTCTCCGACAGCACAGGGGCAGGAGCTGCTCGGCTGCTGCGGCTCCGGCAGAGGCAGGCTCATTGCAAACTGAAAATAAAAGACAGTTTTGTATGAATTACAGTGCTCTCTTTTATTTTGGAGGTGCCCTTTTTTTAACAGCAGAAAGTGCTGGGTTCTGAATGGCCACCTTAGGTTTGCAAATATCTAACAGCTCAGACTGCAAAATCACATGAAGAACATGACCCTCCCAAGCCAGTGAGAAAGTGGCACACTCAGCCATCAAAATGCAGGAGTGAGGTCTGTCTGCACGCTATGCTCCTGATGCTCAGCCTCTGAACAATATTAAGCTGTACAGCTCCCTGCAGCTGTCACCTCAGTTGCACTTGGACTGCTACGGCACTGATCTGCACATGCCCTGGGCTTCTGTCCCCATGATACAGAAGGTACCACATAGACAGGAACCCCATCCAATCGAAGCCAGAAGCCTGTGGTACAGACGCACCTTAATGCACATGCATGGGGGGTGGAATGGTGGTTGCACAGTCAACCTCCAGGTTCTGGAGTGGTTTATGTGTCTTTGTGACCTTAACGTTAACTTCTGTGAATGTTTAACTGCCCAGGGTTTTAGAGAACAAATGGAAAACAAACCCAGCACATGGCCTCCTATCTACACCTGTACAGGTCATGAGTGGGACTGAAACATCTACTGTATGACACCCACCACTGCTTGAGCACGTAACGGGTCGTGAGCTGATGTCACGGAGCTGCCACTCTCTCTGTGAGCCATCACTAAGGGCAGTTAAACACATAAACCACACGGAGTGATTTTAGGCACCCAGCAATACAGTGGTAGCCTGCAGCAGCCACAAGCAGCACTGGGCAAGAGGCTCCTTTGTCCATAGCAGCCCTACACTGGAATTTAACGAATCTTCAAGGATTTTAGCTGCCAAATTCTACCAAGTCCCTACTGAGAAGAAAAATTTCTACAGCTTTTAACATTTTGGTAGTTTGGGCTAAAGTTACATCCCTGGCTCCTTGCCAAATCCATGCCTCCACGCATGGAAGCACTCTAGTTTGCACAAACTTGTGTGTTTTGACGGTACAAAATAAGACCGTGTGATTTTAACATGGGCAAGAACAGGTCTTTCACCAGTCCTGGCTGAACTATTTTTAGGAAAACTTCAAGCTGTAATTCAGCCCGAGGCAGGCAAGTAGTATGAGAAATTTCAAAGAAATGAAGTTTGGCAGGGCAGTAGGGTGGAGCAGCCCTCTCCCTACACCCTGACATCTTCGAGCTCTGCAATCACACTGGAATGCACCAGGCTGTTACAAAACCAACAGAGAGCGCGGAAGCCCTTCTTCTTCCCATCAGATGCTGATTTGCCTTCATAATTTTGACATTTCCCCCAATCTGTTTAAATTCAAGCCCCTTACTAAATCTTCCAGGAAGACTTGAATTTCTGTGAGAAAAAAAAAAAAGCTGCTCTGCTTGTCTCAGGGGAATGACGAGCAGGCGGCTGTCACGGCCCGCCCTGGACACAACCTGCCACCACTGACCCGGTGAAGCGCTTCTGCGCCTTTCCCCTCCGTGGGTTTTGTCACTCCTTTTCCCGGCCCGTTTCCCCTCCTCGCTGGCCCTGCCCCGCAGCCTCCCCACAGACGCGCCCCCCACGGGGGCCATTTTGCCGCCGGCGGCGCGCGCTGCGCTGCCAGCCGCGAGATGGCGGCGTTGCGCCGCCGCGGCGGGGGCAGCGCCGCAAACCGGGCGACGAGTTCGGTATCACGGCCCCGTCTGGAGTCACCCGGGAAAAAAACAAAACAAAACAAAACAAAACAAAACACCGGGAGTCTCTGGGCAGCGAGGGGGCAGCCGTGAGGGCACGCAGCGGGCGGGGCGGCGAACATGGCGGCCCTGCGGCGGGCCCTCACGGCAGCTTTCGCGGCCTCCGG
This sequence comes from Coracias cyanogaster, assembly GCA_033124195.1. NCBI lineage: Eukaryota > Metazoa > Chordata > Aves > Coraciiformes > Coraciidae > Coracias > Coracias cyanogaster. The sequence goes on along the minus strand of JAVSBS010026714.1, from coordinate 19,436 downwards.
CACCCGAGCGCTTCGCGGGCGGCCGCCGAGCTTTCTGCAGGCTGCCTGGAGCTGCGGCTTGAGAAATCCGAGGAAATGTCTTGGTCTGGGTGGAGGGGAGCTCCAGAGCGCTGGGCACAGAGCAAAGCCAGCACGGGCTCTGTGGGGTAGCATGTTACTGGCATCCTCGGTCCTCAGTTCTCAGGGCTGTGCGGCCCACAGAGTCCTACGGGGAGCCGGGAACTTTGAGATCTGTTTATATTTATGCTTTGCCTTCAGCAAGCCGTTTTCCTCCTCTGCCTCGGCCTCCCCCTCATCGAGGTTAGTAAGAAGTAGCAGCTACTGAGGCCGCCAGCGGCCCTGGTGCACTGGCAGTGCCCTTCCTGAAGGAGAGGGCTGCTTGGTCACTGCCCCTCCAGGGACAGCCTCCCCTCGGGGCCATCTGGGCCAGCTGCTTCCAGTTCAGCACCACAGGCCAGCCTCTGCCACAGCTAGTAGAAACAGTTCGTCCATTAAAAACAAGTGGCATAATTTGATCTTCATTAAAATAGTGCGACTTGGACAAAGTGTTCCTTTTTTCATTAAGAAATCAAAACATTTTAGTTTCACAAAGAAAAGTGGAGTTGGTTTTAGCCTATATACCTACATCCTCTTCATCTTCTCATGTGTCTACTTAACAGTGCAGTTGCCCTCACCTTACTGGCTTTTCTCTGAATAAAATACCACAGCATACTGCCACTCGCTTGTCCTGTTCTGTGCATAGATTACTTTCCCATAATTGTCTTTCTTGACTCATAGCTTGAGCGTGCAGGTGCTGAATCTCGTGAATGGTACCAAGTGGCATCATTCGTGCTGACAGCAGTTTAGGAGTCAAATTAGCCAATGGCTGGACACTAGATTAAAACCAGAACCAAAGAGGCCTCAAACAGTGTGAAGCAGGGGTTACTCTCCTTTGCAAAATCTGAAGGCCAGGTACCATCAACTGCAGGAGTGAGCTAGTGCCAACTGGCCAAGTAGTTGATGTACCTGTGCTGTGGGTTTGGCTGTGGAAAGGATTGAGTCAGGGTGTAGGCTAAGGCTCTTGTCAAAAGCAATTCCATTTGAGAGGTGGGAGGGGCTTTGTCTGGAGTCCTGTGAAGATCTGGGACAGATGCTGCCAAGTATGTAGCTAAATTTGAGAGTATTTTTGACAAGTGCATCTGTAAATGGTGTAGAAAGTTGCAGCTTTGGGAATAATGAGCAGAGAAGCGTTTTGGAGTTGGACAATTCATGGTAGTCTGAAGGGGCATTTGGCCAGAAGAACACTTTAGAAAAGGTAGACTAGTAGCTAATAATCCATGTAATTTAATAATTACTGAGGGCAATGAAGCATCTTCATTTTTCACACAAAGCTAGTGCCAAAACATGTCTTTTTCAGGGTCATTATCTTAGTTCTATATTGCCATCAGGGGAGAGAGGTGTGATAATGGAGTAAGTTGTGCTGCAGCCAGTCCATCATTTCTCTATCAGCTGAACCATTCTGTCTTCTCTGAAGCAATAATGTTCCTTTGGAATTGGTCCTTCCAAGTGTGCAAGTATATTTTTATTCCTTCGTTCAGAAATTAGAGCAATGGGTGACGAAAACCACAAGATCACTTCTGCAGAGGGCATGATTCAGGATGAAAGCCTCTTGCAAACACATCCCTCTGTAAGCAGGATGCTGTTCATGGGTGAAGACACTGCTGAGTACTTCCCTATGTCAAAGACTGCTTTCTTCCAGAATCTTAGAAAAAGAGCTGCCATAGTGATTATCACTGCTTCCATCTTCTATTGTTTTTTGCACAAAGTAGTATATATAAACTGCATCCAGTGTGGGCTATAATGCATCTGCACACAGAGCATGTAGAGAGGTGTGGGCTAGCAGCTCTGGAAGAGGTTGTGTGTGAGCTGCTGCGAACAAAAGTCTCAGGGTAGCCTGTTTCCAAATAATGATTGTTTCCCCTCAATGTATCAGTTTCATACTGTACAGCATGTGATCCTACGTTAGTGAGCAAATATATGTATGCATTTTCTATTAGGAAGACTACATACATAGAAAGTTGCACAAATGTAAATCAAGAGTAACCAATTCTATTCTGCCAGGCAGGAGGAGGGTAGGGAAATGATGGAGCCTGCTGCTTCAGGATAGGATGAGCAAACAAGAGAGGCTTAGCGTTGGCAATCATATGTGTGTCCATTTGGCTGAAAAGGAAGCCTTGGCTGCGGCAACTGGTAATTAATGCCAGTATGAGTTGCTACAGAGCTCCAGCACCGCACTCCATAAGTGACTGCCTTTCATTGAGGGCTGAAATATGATGGGTGAAATATGACTTGTAGTTTGAACCCAGCTCTAACCCACTGAAGTCCAAAGCAGTTGGAAGAGATGCTCATTGTTTGTGCATCTGGAAGGATCAGTAAGCAAAACATTTTCAAGTGAAAGGCTCAAACAGGGCAAGGAGCTCCAGCATACTTGGTAAGGATGAGGGGAAACAGTGGCTCTAAAAGGAGTGCTCTCACTCTGCTTCTACCTTCTTTCCATTCCTCTTGCATTAATTCTAGGTTATTGCTCACTGGCCTCTAGAGCAGATATGCAGCAACACCAAGTGCTCTCTTGTTGAGCCCTTTTTGGAAGAGAGGATGCTTGGCTCAAAGCTAGTCTAGTGCTGAAAGCACGTCCATCACACAAGCACACGGGGCCTGGCACCTGTGGCCACAGCAAGATTGTCAGGTGGGATAGAGAGCACCAGCTGAAGCAAAGGGTTTCTGGAGATGTACGGGACCACCCTGCGCTCTCACAGGGAGGGGAGCAATGCATAAACATTTTCTCCTGCACTTGCAAAGAGCAGGAAATTAGAAATCTTACCCCCTTAGAACACCGTGCTACTTTTTTTTTTTTCTCTCAGGCATTACCTGTAGTTGTGAGCATGAGCTTCCTATAGGATGTGTTTTCTGGCAGCTGTTCCCTATATGGGCTCTGAGAGGGAAAATATGCCTTTACTTACAAGTTTTTTCAAATAATCTTATAGATAGTCCAGTTAGGTGTCTGCAGGGATTATAACAGTAGTTACATGGTTAAATCACAAAGCACTTTGCAAAGGAAATTATACGTTATCCCCATTTTAGGTGCATGTGAACTAGTTTTAGGTTTTAGGTTGCATTTGTACCAGTCAACAAAACATGCCCAGGCTCGCTGCTGAGTGCAGAGGCTGACTGGCGTGGAGTATCCTGTGCTCACTGTGCTCCCCTCCAAAGCAGAGTGATTCCTTCTGCATGTCTGCTGCGGGTGGCCTTGGGTTTTGCTGACTCCTGAGCTGTGCAGGGAATTGTTTGGGACACTGCCAGTTGGCTTCAGCGAAACCAATGCCAAGGATTATGTCAACAGTTTATAGAGGATTGAGTTCCAATGCCCTGGAACATCCCCTGGCAGGGTTTAATTTATACGATAGACCTAGCCAGAGAAAGACTTAAGTGCTTTTCCCAAAGTCACATGGTATGTTTTGAGCCTTAATCTTGGGAGATCGCGTGAAAGATACAGTTCCCTGGGCCACAGTACACTAAATACACTACAGACCTTGTGTATATGCCTAGGCTGTAGAGATGTGCTGTCACATGGAAAGGTGTTTCCCTGAGTCTTCTCCCAGCTTGGAAACACTCAGGAAGCAGAATAAACTCTTGGGATTGAAAGCAGCAGAATTATACCAGGGCTTAATTAGGTTGTTGTATGAACCACCTTTCAGACAAAGGGATGTGCTGAACTCTCCTAGGGCAGTATATGCTTTGTCTTTAACACCTGAGCTCTAAGGCTTAAAACCAGGCACAAAACACACAGTTTGAAGAACATGGGAAGAATGAGAATATTTGTCTTCCCATGTTTAGCTTGAGTTCATTTAAAATTCCATTTCGTGCCATTTCTAATTCCTATCCCAACAAACCAAGTCATTTTATTGCTATTGTGACATAAAGCTCTTGGGTGTTTCTTTTACTAGCAACTTTCAGTGAGAGTCAGAGTGCTTGAAACTGAATTTTGGTGAAATGCATGTGCCTTACCCCCAGAAGGCAATCCTTCTCTTCAGCACAGCCTAAATCTGAAGTACCTGTATTTCCTAGTTCCCTAGGCACACAGGACATGAAGGGAATGCACTGAAAAAGTAGGCACATGCAAATTCCCTCAAAATCTAGACCTTTTGCATGAAAAAACCTGAAATCCACCAGTTTCCAGCATGTTTTTGCCTATATGCATAGCTCAGAGTTCACCAGGTAGCACTGTAGCTGCTGGCATAAGAATGTGGCCCTTATTGGTGGCACTTCTTGCCACTGAGAATAAGTATAATGGCTGGCATTCTTGCTTAGCATTGGGAAGCACCTGGATCCAATGATCTTCTCAGCCTGAAGGCATTCAAACCCTTAGTTTTCGTTATGATTTATATTCCCTAACCACCAGGACTGGGGGTGGCAAAAGCGGAGCTGGGCTCAGACAGGAGGGCAGGTCTGGAGCAGGAAGAGAGAAAGCCTGAAGGTATATGTAGGTGGGTGGAGAAAAGCCTGGATTATGATCATGCTGAGGAGGGGGAACTGAGAGGTAGTCTTCCATTTTGTGGCCAAGTGCTCTCCAGTCACTGAATTATCACATGAGGGGTTGGTGATCATCTCTGCCTTCTCCTTTGGCTGTTTTGGGAAAAGTAGTGCTCAGCTCAGCCCAGTGCCTCCTGTAGGAGAAGACTCTGAACTTCAAGGGGATGAAGAGGAGAAGGTCAGATTCTCAAGCTGCGGCTTGTAATCCTTGCCCTGCCAGGGGCCTACCTAGCTCTGATACTGTCAGTCACTGTGGTGGCCCTGGGCACACATGTTCTAGGGGATGCACTTCCTGTGGTGGGTGCTGAAAGGTGGCCTCTCAAGCTTTCCCCATGCCCCCTGTCCTGCTGTGCAATCTTCTCATGGTGGATGAGGTGCAGAGTCAGGGCCTTTCTTACAGGGTCACCTATGTCAGTCACACAGCAGGAACAGGGGTCTGGCCTGAAGTTATGCCCCGAAGCTTTTCATGAGCTGCTCTGGTAATATTTGTTATAGTTCTACAGCATCAAGAGAGGAGGATGCTACTTTCCAAGTGCTGGTTCATACATAGTTGTGGTTCAGCTGAGATCTTCAGCTTACAACTGACCCCTTGGAGAACAGAAAACCCCTCTCTGCTCTGATGTTACCCCATCAGGCAGCTGTTGACTCTCTTTCCTGACATGGGTCATAGGTCTAGAGCTAGTTTAATTTTAATTAAAGGTGTAGACTTTGTGTAATTGCTGGAAAAATTAATGAATGTCTTGAAACATGTTGTTTTCTGACTTTATTTGCCTTCCCCTTCCACACACAAGCACATACATGCTCACACAAATGCTCAGATCAAGGTCCTTGGTGAGGCCCAGTAGGCTGCACCTCACTAGCTGTGTCCAGCTTTGGCCTACAGAAATCCTGAAACATCTCTAGCAAGCCCTTAGAGAAGTGGAGGACACACAATAACTTCTCCCTGTGGGTGCTCCAGTCAGAAAAATATGATTGGAATTTTTTGGTCATGACTTGTGCCCTTGTATATATTGGGACAGTGCCCAAGTCCATGTATGCTTTATCCTGATTGAAGTTACAGGGAGGCTCCAACAGAAGTGACAGATAACATCATTTTCTTGAGAACTTCTGTCAGGTGTTATTCCCCATTCTGGTTAGTGGATGTGTTTATGTGTTTGGTGCTGCTGCAAGTTGGTTGATTTATTATTCTTATTGTGGTATCTGTCTTTTTAATTGGGTGTTAAAAGGCAAGCAAGATTAGATTAAGCTAGAAATTACTGGAGGGTGATTTGCTGAATTTAAAGTAAATTATTAAGCATATGGTTGGTGGTTCTAATGGCAAGGACTTCTTTTTTGTCTCTGTTTCTCTACCATCAGTGCAGCCAGCATACCGGATTCTATTTTTCAGCTGTGGGTGTGTTACTGCAAGGGTGCATAGGATGGTCAGGAGACTTGGTCTGGTGTCTTTGTGTTGGTTTAGGTGTGCAAACTGTGGCTGAGGGTAAGGTAAAAAAGTTAGTAGAACAAATGAAACATGGCAATTACTTTATTCTGTACAGAAACACTCTCCCTGGACAACTCTGCATTCAGTAATTCACTTTCATGGGTTTTATGTGAAGAAGTGGTTTTTCATAAATCTCAGTCTTATAGTTCTGCCTGATTTGTGCTTGATAAATCATTGGATCCATCAGGAACATAGTGCCACATTTAAAAAAGAAACATCTGGAGAGAGCTGAATGTGTGATAGCTGGAGTCACAAACAATTTACAGCATGCACAAGAACAGAGAATGATCATTGAACTCCCACATGGAGGGTGCAGGGGCCCATAGCTTCAGAGTACTCTTTAGTCCTTAGTCAATGCACATCAGTGGAACCCAAATATCCTTTGCCCCAACCACACAGGATATCTGCTACTTCTTCCAAGCTTTCAGATTATCACTGATGCCAGCAGCTGAGCCTCTTTGCTACCTTTGCCGATGCATATGTGGAAAAGTGCTGCTGGTAGATCCCTGTTTTTGCCGTTTTGGCTCCTTGCTACTCCCCAGCTCAGTCCCACTCTAATATCCAGGTGGGTTCTTGGTGACAAGCTGCCTCTAAAACTGCTCTGTACCTGCAGAGGTTCAGATTCCCCCTGCATTTTGCCTCACTGTGGACAAAATTGCCCAGTCATTAGAAACAAACATCCTGGGAATATCCACAGGCTGGTATCTGAAGATACAGAATAAGTCTATGGTGCAAGTCCAGCTGATCCTGCTGCAAGCTGGGTGATGGGCTACCTAATTTCCCAAGACTCCTGCCAACTCTCTCTTCTGTGGCCTTTTGGTCAGATAGAAAAGCATGCCTAGGGGAAAAAGCCCTGTTACATGGTTAACAACATAATGATGGTCAGGCAGAAGGATGCTAGTTCATCCAGCAGGGTAGGAAAAGAAGTATCCCAGAGACAACTTGCAGCAGATGAAGATTGGGGTCTGGCTGGTTCAGTTGATTAAATCATGCCAGTTTATACCAGCTGAAAATCTGGTCTCTGAAGTTTTCATCTCTATTAAGTCCTCAGGGACAGGATCTATTCTAGGAAGGGCATGTTCTCTATTTAAACAGTAGTCACAAGCCAGAGTGATCTGAGTGGCCTCAGACCACAGCCATGTTTTCTTCTCCAAAGGCTTTTTCTCCACATGCTGGATTACATTTTTCAACCTTTTTGAATTAAAACATGGTTTGTTCCTTGCCACAAAGTCTTGTACTGGGAGAAACTCCTGTTACTGTGGTCAGCATGAACTGGGGCTCACCAGCTGAAATGAAGGCCATAGGTTGGAGCCTAGCATCCAGGGACATCAGCCTTCTTGGAAAGTACAGTGCTAAGTAAGATCTGGCCATAAAGCACTTCCTTATACAGGAAGGCAGCTTGACAGCTTGCCTGGGCAAAGCCAGAGGCAGATGGTTTGGGATTTTGGACACTCCACACTGTTTTCCATCCTTTTCCAATCTACCCAAGCTGGCATATGTGTAAGTCAACTTATGTAAATATGAGTTTTGTGAGAACTTTATTCTCATACTCTTTTCTCCTTGCAAGGTCGTTCCCAGCATATTAACTAGCTGTTTAACAAGCTCTTTTTTCTCTGAAATGCCAAGCTGTGAAAATGTTGAGAAAAACAGAACTGTCCCTTGCTACTATATGCAATATCTTTTGGGGCAAGAGCCTCTTACACATCTAGCACCTAGGAGTCATAGTTTATATGGAATGACTAAGTCCTCATTGCCAAGGGACTGGAATAAGTTGAAATAAAGTGAGGGAACTCTTAAGATATTTTAGATGAACCTTTATAGAGATGAAGACATTTTTACATTCTTTTGCTTAAAAGTCATAGTCAAAATGTCAGCAGTTTTGGGACTGTTTGTTCATCATTTTATTTAAAGCTGGTAAACTGAGGTGGTTTTCAATGCAGTTGTTCAAAGATAAATTATGTTAAAGAAACCCCGTGCCAATTGTTTTATTATAAGCTCTCCTAGTATTATTGTCCTGCCTTATTTGAAGTCTCTGCATGTTCTGCCTCATTATTGTTTGACATTATCTGAAGAGAACACCATGAGTGATGTATCGGTTCAACTTCACAAAGTGTGACGGAGAAAACAGTGTTTGGGAAAAATCACTTTTATTTTTCTTTACTACTTGGCCATGAGGGAGCCAGAACATTAATTTCACAGCAGGAAGGAAAATATTATCTTCTCAATATGTTTTTTCTTTTTAAAGAAAAGGTTTATAGATTCCCAATATCAAAAGTTCTCAAAGGTTCTACTCTGTTTTGTGATAGTCAGTTGTAAAATTCAAGCTCATAAAAAGATGAAGAGAGAATTGTTTCTTATTTCTGTTAGTTATTGTTGGTGTTCCCTATATGTTAGAAGGGTTTGCGCTCGTAGAAAGTCCTGTCAGTTTAGGAAACAGCAGCTGGATAAATACATGTGGGGGTTTTGAAGGACTAACTGGTCTTAAATGACCCTTCCCAGGCACGTTGGATTCCACCGTAGGCACCTGGAGAAGGGCATTGCAATCTGCAGATACAGCTTGAGACTAAGAAACATCCACATGTGGGGTGAGAGGATGCCACTACACCACTCCTGGGGTCTGCTTCCTGGAGGAGGCCTGGCTCCAGCAGCAGCCAGGAGGTGCCTGAAAGCAGGCCCATCGCCTTTTCTCCAGATTCCTGTGTCAGCAGCTGGAAGGAGAGCTGGGTATGTACAGACAGGCGGAGAGGCTGGCACAGGCGTGCCAGGCAGCAAGGGGCAGAGTGAGGAGGGCCTCCCCAGGTTACGTGCTGCACGGGTGCTGCACCGCTGTGCGGAGCTGGCTACGCACCTGCTGCATCTGCCAGGTGCGTTCTCACAAGCAAGCCACTCCCAGCAAGCTGCGGATCCCTAAACCATGTTCCATGTCTGCAGCTCGTCTGCCCACATGCCCTAATCGATAGACACCGTCCTTTCATTAAGCACCAACAAGTTGATACAGAGCCTCCCTGCTCACCGCACTCAGCCCCCATGCCACGCAGGCACGCTCTTGCTTGGCATGGAGTTACACAGGAGCTTTCCCACGCTGTCTGCTTCCAAATGCAGTGCATGGAAAGCAAACTATCCACACACCCCCCACTCCCTAGAAACAGCCTGTCTCTGCACTAGAGACGGACTGCGGAGGTTATAATGAAGATGCAGCTGTTGCCCTGGTGGAGAAGAGCAGTGCCTCATCTGCAGTGCTATCTTCTCTGGGACGCTGGCCAAACAGTACAGACAACATTGTTAAATTTACGTTGTGCACCTAATCAAGAGTTCTTCAGCTGAGGAGGTCATGTCCTCCTAGCCCAGCTAGAGAACAGTTTATGGAGTATGAGGAAAGATAATCCTTTTAATTGTCTTTTAATAATTGCTAGCGTTTCATCTCTATCTAAGATATTTGACTAAGCCCCTCGGGCTCTGAGTTTCATGAGGCAACAGGTTCTGTGAGGAAGGATGCACAAACCGTGCTTCATGGGAGAGCTTCATGGGAGAGCTCATGACTTTGCTCCTTGTTTTGTTCTTTCTGTTTTAGGCTCCTGCATGGACTTCAGCAGCTGGAGTGTCAACAGGCAAAGAGCAGAGTACAGAGGAGACTTGAGCATGCACCAGCCCTCTGCTGCCCATGAAAGGGTCTGGGCATTTCACAGCCTGGACAGAGGTGAGGTTAAGACCAAAGGTAAAAGACAGAGCTGGCCATTGATAAATCAAGACAGAGATTAGCAGATGTGGTGCCCCATAGCATTGCTTTCTAACAGGAGTATGGGGAAAGCAACCCAACATGTTTGAAATGCATTTGTGTTTGTTGATGAGAGTTTGTGTTCTGTATTTGCCTATGAAAACTGACAGCAGGGCTCAGGACAGAGGTCCCTTCTGCCATATATCCTTGTCGTGATCCGCCCCCTAGATGTCCCAGGTCCGCCCACCAAGGGATGCGGTCCACCCACTGGGGTCCCAGACCACTCCCCC
>JAVSBS010026709.1:0-14350 GCA_033124195.1 Coracias cyanogaster | reverse complement strand
CCTTCCCACGGCCTCCGCTGTCCACCCTGACCTGGGACGGCTCCGGAGCCCAGTGTGATGCCGAGCGGTGACTCAGCAGGCAGAGGCGCTGTCCCCACCCAAATTCTCAGCACAGTTCATTCCATTACTCACGAGAGCGATCCAGAAATAGTTCATTACTAATCCAGAGCAGTGAGCAGGGCAAGGAGACTGCGAGCACCATGGGCCTCGGTGGCCGGCTGGGCTGCCCCGTCCATGTCCTCGCCCCGCGAGCCAGCCGGCTCGGCACACGATGCCAGCAGCACTCGCTTCGGCTCGGGATCAGCCCCTCTGTCACTCGGCAGGATGCGGCCAGTCCCCGGGACAGGGGAGCCTGATGCAAAGGGCTTTGCGCCACTCCCAGATCACAAGCGGACAAAAGAGCGGAAAGCAAAAAGACAGTCTGAGGAGGACAGCTTTACTACGACTGCCGGCAGGCCAAAGGATTGAAAGGCCATTCAGATTTTTCAGATTTTAAACTCTGCCAAGCATTAACCACCTTGAGTTACGGCAAAGGCTGCCCGGCCACGCTGGCAATCCAACCAGAGGTGCCACGCGGGAGATGCCTCCTGCTCACTCACAGAGAGAACAAAAGGGAGCAGCACCTTCGTGCCAGCATCTCCCGCACTGCCAATCCCCGCGGGGCTCTGCACCCGCTGCCGCGGGCAGGCTGGGGCCACACCGGGACGGACGCGGGTTTGGTTTGTGCCACCGCTGCCGGCACCAGCCTAATTCCAAGCAGGAAGCTCCTTCAGAGTGCCAAGGAATTGCAAAATGAAACCAAATTGCTCTGCTCTACTTTCCAAGCAGCTATTCTAAAGCCAGCACCACTAGAGCAGCCGGGGCTCCAGGACAGCCCTTGTGTTCTTGGCCTCTCCCAGCTTCGTGCCTCAAAAAGTGAAGTTCCTGCTGAGCAGGAAAAGGGGAATTCCTCTGGCAGCAGGATGCATCCATCACCCAGTGTCTGCTACAAGATCTCAGGAAATGACAGAGAAAGACGTTAACGCTTTGAAGAAGGGCTCAAACTAGGGACAGAAATCTTCCAATGAACCTCCCTGGAGAGGCTCGAGCTCCCCAAGCCAACAGAGGGGTTTTGTTCTGAAGCAGAAATTCCCAAGCGCTGCTGGTGACGGCCACACCCCGGCCAGACCCGTCACACAACTTATCAGTGAAACCAGCCGAATTTCTGCTCTGCCCACAGCCCTGGCCAGAGGCACAGCCCTGAAGCCTGGCAGGGCTGGGCTGGTGGGGATGGAGCCATGCTGGGAGCAGCCCCTTCACAGGGACACCCTCAGCGCTGCCTGCGTGGCAGGGCCAGCTCCCCAAAGCCCCCGAGACTGGCACAAATCCCACTCCGAATAAAACCTCCTTGTCCCGAAGGAGCAGAGGAGAGTGGTGCCAGGAGGAGGGTCAAGGCTCCAGGCAGTGCTTGTGTAGCTGCTGGCATCACCCTGGTGATCTTCTTGGTCAGAGATGGGGGAACAGACCTGGGGCTCACGTTCCTGCCTTGCAGAGCTGCCACCAAGCATCTCCTTACAGGCTGCCTGTCGGATGATAAGAAAATATTCCTGTGCCCCAGCAGCTCTCTGGTTGCTCCCCTTGGACAGGGAACAGCCAGCCCCATCACCCCAACGCCCAGGCACCCGCCCGGATCTGCCGGTACCACAACACAACCACAGAAGGAAAACCACCTCTTGAGATCCTCCTGGCATTGCTGTGTCTTCAGCTCTGCTAAACTTGTCAATGGTTTTACAAACAAAAGCATCCAGAGTGCTCGGTTGGCCTCTTCTGGTTTAAGTCGTTTGGGAAGGAGCTGAGCCAGAGCAGCACAGACCAGGCCCAGGGCTACAGCCACCAAGAGGCATCTAACTGGATTTCAAAAACCCCAAGCACACGCCTTCAGCTCCGGCCGTGCAACCTGCAACATGGACGAGACCTCGGGGAACTCGCAGCACCCCAGGAGCACCAAACACCAACAGGGAACACAGAAAATGTTTCCTAAGCTATGGAGCCAGGGATGAGCTGCCTCCACTCTGAACATGGCTTTGGGGGTGTAGGGGGCTGCTGCCACCGCCCGCCAAGGGCACCTCAAGACAGGGCCCCTGAGAGGAGCCACCGGGCAAGCAGCAGCTGCTTTGGGCAGCCACAGGCCACCCTGGGTCCCCAGGACATCCGAGCTCTCCTCCCAGGTCACGGCTCTGACCAGCACAAGCTGGGAGCCCCACCAAAGTGTGTGTCAAGGCCACGGCTGTCCCCACGTTACAGGAACTGGAAGGGGACTGAAGGTGTCTGGGGCCAGAACGACAGAGGGACACGGGTCTTGGCAGGACTCGCTGGCACAACTGGTGTGATGGAGAAGAAAGCAAACTTTTAAATCAAAATCTGACAGGTGTGTCCATCGAGGGGAATTCAGTTTGCTGAGACACCTAAAGCACGGCCAAGGTAGCACAGGACAAGTGTCCTTGCAAGTGTCTCGGGTATCAGAGGGACTCATACAGAAGCAGAAAGAAGCTCCCCAAAGGGCTCGAAGCAAAGAGCGATGCCAAGGGAAACTCCACAGTCAGGGCAGAGCTCGGGCTCCGAGCTTCCAGACGATCAAAGCGGCACTGGTTTTGGCACGGCAGCAATTTCATGCTCACAGCCCTGGGCAGGCCCAGCCATGAGTTTCTGTGTAGCACAGAGGAGACTGGCCTCCAGCCCTCGCCAACGGCCACCACCGTCCCCCGGAGCATGGCCAGCACTCACCAGTGGCGCCGGCTCAGAGCCTCCCGTCCCGCCTGCCACTGCTGCCAAAACTACCAGAGGAAAGCGCCTGTACCTGCCCCAGGAAGGCTGCCTGAAACCTTCTAGACCTGCCGTGTCCAAATGACGAGCGAGCATCAAGAAAGGAGCTCCGACTCAGCGAGTCTGACCTCAGCAATTTTCCTCCGAAGCTGCGAGCTGTGCGCTGGGCAGAGCGGGCAGCGGGGTTCAGAGCAGGCACCGCAGCCAAGTGCAGCTGCCCAGCGCTGGAGCCGAGCGGCCAGGCTGGCTTGTTTTCATTGCTAAATCCCACAAAAACATCCACAAGCAAAACAGAGAGAGGAACTTGGGACAGAAGAATTTTAAAGCCTAAACAAAGCCTGAACCACAAGCCCTTGAGCTTTGTGGGAAAACGTTGCCTGCCCTTACCTCCTCTTCCAAAGGACATCACGCCACGTTCTTATTTTACCTCCCGCGGAAGTGACAGCCTTCCCAGCTCCTGCAGCACGAGTGTCCTGCTGAAAGCTTCACATAACAGGCCACAGTCTCAGCAGATGCCTGCACTGGTGCAATGCCTGCCTGCCGCTGCCCCGGGGCCAATCAGTATTTGCTAATACATTCCTTACTTTTCATGTCAATATGCTCTCCAGTGTAAACAGCAAGTTAGGAGATGAGCCTGGTTAAACGCTCCCGATAACCTGTTGGAAGACAGTGACTGGGCTTATTTTCCACTCAGAAAAACGTTTCCCTGGAGAAGCTGTGCCTGTCAGGAACATGGACTCCATTTAAAGTCCGTAGAACCTCCCACAGTCTCTACCTATACTCCTCGTAGCTGAGGAAGCGAGCTGAACAGAAACTGAAGCTGTCCGGACACCAAAAGGCACTTGGGAAAACAAAAATAAAATGCAACTGGTCTCAGGGAAGTACAGCCAGCCAACACCGCTGCCTCCCTGCCTCCGGTTCCCAACCCCAACGCTTCGCCGGGGATGTGCCGCTGCTCCCACCCCAGCACCGATGCGCCCCACGAAGCCCCCGGGACCCCGCTTGTCGCTCCCCTGGCGGGTGAGAGGCTGGGGCTGGATTTAGGGGGTGTTGGCGACCATGGGGGACTTGGCTGCCAGATTGTTGGTGCTGGAAAGGGCCGCGCAGTCATGCTTTTGGAATGCTCCTTTGCTCCTAAGACATTACACAATTGTTTCTCCTCCCCGCAAGCCCCCCTAATATAAATGTTTAAGAATGAGCTCAGCAGTAAATAGAGGGAACTTTTTTCCTTTTTCTGAAGAAAACACAGAGTGGCCGCTCTGCGAGCAAGGCCGCGCATGGGGACGTGGCTGGAGCGGGAGCTGTGGGAGGGATGGCGGGATGGGGCAGCAGCCCCTGGGCTCCCATCCCAGCCTGGCCCGGGGGGTCACTGCCTGGAGGCAGCGGAGAGCCCCATCGGGCAGCCACCCTCGAGGGACAACGCGTGGTGGCCAAACTGCCGCTGACCCATCCCTGCCCCATGCCCAGGGACCCCCACCCCATCCCAGGGACCCCCACCCCGCCCTGTCCCGCTGCACCCCACCCTGCTCGGCTGGGGCATCACCCCCCATGCAGTGCCCCGGACCCCTCCCCAGCACCAACCCCCCACCCCACCAGTACCCCCACAGCCCAGTTCCCTCAGACACCTCCAGTAACACCACAGCCCAGCTCCCCCAGCTCTGACTCCACACCTTACCAGTGGCCCCAGTCCCCACCACTAACCCCACACCCCAGCACCGACCCCACGGCCCCCAGACCCCGCACCCCCGCCGTTCCCCCACCTCTCTCCGCCGCTGCCGCTGCCGCTGCCCCGGTCCCGATCCCGGTCCCGGTCCCCGCTCCGGCTCCGCAGCGCGGCTCGGGCGGCACCGCCCCGTCCGGGGGCCGCCCGCCGAGGGCGGGGCGGGAGCGCTGCGAGCCGGGCTCAGCCGAGCCGTGCTAAAGCCGAGCCGTGCTAAAGCCGAGCCGGGCTCAGCCGAGCCGGGCCGTGCCGAGCCGGGCTCAGCCGAGCCGAGCTGAGCCGTAGCCCTTCCCCGGGCCGCCACACCCGGGACCTGCCGCCGTGTCCCCTCCAGCCAACCTGGGCTCCCCCGAGGGGTTTTCCCGGTTCAGGCGAGCCCCAGGCAGGGAGCGGGGCGATGCCGGCTGCAGGGAAGGGCTCAGCCCTCAGCCAGGGCGGGCAGCAGCCCAGCGCCTTCGCACCCGGCACCCACCACCCACCACGTGCTTGCTCCGTTCCGCACCACGAGGGACGCAGCCGGGGTGCGAGGGACCTGCTGGCCCCGTCCCCAGGGGACACTGGCCGAGGGGGCTGTGACACGCCAGGCCCCGCACCGGGGAGCCCCCCGTGCCGCGGCGGGGGCTGCGGCTCTCCGTGCCCGTCCGTGCCCTCCACGGGCGGGCGGAGGGAGGGGAGCGGGCGGCTGCTCCCCCGCGACGCCCCGGCTGCAGGACTGAGTCCCTGTCGCTCAGCCGGGGAAAGGCAGCCCCAGAGTCCTGGCCCTGACCCAAGCTCATAAACTGCTGCTATTTTAAGGGCTCAGAGACGATTTTTCTTAATTTATCAAGCCCCAGGCCAAGAGCTGGTTCCAAAGGAAATGTTTCCTTAGTAAAAAAAAGGGAACCACAGAGGAAGCTTTAGAGGCAGCCTCTGCCTCCTTGCCTTACCCAGCAGCTCCCAGGCAGTGACCTGGAAAAGCAGAGCTGGTTCTCAGCCACCAGCACGAAGAGCATCACGCCAGGGGAACGGGGCCGTGCAAACGAGCCCAGGGGAGCTGAGGGTGTGGGGTAAACGACTGTGAGCATCAGGAGCACACGAGGTGAGGGAAGGAATACTCCATGGGGTCTGGCCAGTGCCAAGGGCAGAGGGACAGCAGCTCACATGGCTCTGCCTGCACCTATTTGCTAACCAAGCCCGCCTACGTGAATTAATCAGAGCTAATTGGCTTTTCAGTAAGTCGTCTTTGCAGGAGCTCTGCAAGGCAGACTTTGAAGTGGGACTGCAAGTGGCAGAACCTTTATTTAAACACACAATGCTACGCAAGGACCGGCTCCCGGCCCTGCTACAGCTCACGGCTCCCTTCGGCGCTGAAGATGTCAATAGGTGAAAATCTCGCTGGACAACTTTTACTTCCCATCAAGTGCACCCAGTTTATTTACACCTTGCCGATTCCAAGAGGCAAACAACATTCACCACAGGTGACACTTGACAAGGGCTGGCTGCGCCCAGCAACAGCCGGACGCGAACGCCCGGTGCCGCAGAGCCTTTCCAAATCAAGGGACCGTGGCCCAGCTCTCCCCCATCACCACACTGCAAGGATGGGACCATCCCTCGTGTTCCGGGAGGATGCAACGCTCTGCAGAGGCCCAGGTCAGAGGTATGTGTGATGCAGAGATCAACTGCTCTGCTCAGCATCAGCTTTGAGATTATTGAGAAAAAGGAGGGAGTTGTCTTCCCCCAGCCCCAGCCGTAACCAAGCTGCTTTACTGTGGGTTTCCAGCCCTCGGCTAAGCAGATCCACGCAGCACATTTAAGCTGTTAAGCTTGGCTGAATAGGGCTGCTCTGTGTGCAGCCGCTGCTCAGCACGGGCCAGCTGAGAACCACTCAGAAATATAGACACATATTCATACAGACTCCCCCCACCAAGAAAGGATTTAGACATTTTCCAGCTCAGCTCTCCAGTGAATAACAAATAATTGGCTCCAGGAACGCAGCAGTGATCCAAGGCGTGAGGAGGGGTGGGGGCAGAACCCGTGGCACAGCCAGTGCCAGGGCAGCAGCTCGCTCCCTCCCAGGGGCTCCCGGTGACCGAGCACTGCCCCATCCTCCCAAACCAGAGACTAAGACAAGGTGTGTGGCTGGGACAAAGGCATGAGGGGCTGGAGAGGGCAAGCACAAGGATGGGATGTCAGTCATGGGGCTCACCCACCACCACGCCACCCACAAGGGGACTTCTGCCGGGCTGAGCATTGCCCGGATGCCAGCACAGCTTCACCCAGGCCACGGCTCGTCCTAGCCCCAGCACCCAGCAGCAGCTTCAGGGTCACTGGTCAAGTGTCACAGGGCAGGGAGAGCGGAGATGATTGCAGCAGCAGGCACACGCTCCTCCAGGTACGAGTGGCCCACGAGCCCAAAGGCCGCTGCATGCTGCTGGAACCAGCCCTGGCCCTGGGCGAGGTCCAAAGGAGGTGCCAAGAAGCCAAGGAGCCTTCAGGCTCTTCACAGCAATCAAGAAAGTGGCAGCATGAAGAAGATCCCTCGACCCCAGCCCCCGCTCTCTGTCCAAGGCCTTTCCATCTCCACCCGGAGCTGGGATGCAGCAGGTGGAGAGGGATGCTCTGGGCAGGGGCACGGAGGCTCCAGGTCTCTTACTTTTCATGTGGTCAGCTCAGGAACAAGTGCTGGAGGGAAAGGTGGCCCCGAGGCAGCTCCAGTGTCCTGCTCATTTCCGTCCAGGCAAGGTGAGCCTGCTGCCCCAGGGTCATTGGGCATCACGTGTAGTTGCCCGGGCCACCCAGAGGGATCACGAAGACAGAGATGTCATCGCCAGAACCCAGCTTGTCATTGGCCAGCCGCCAGCCCCGCTCCTTCAGCACCCCCCTGGATCGCACCACCAGCTCCTGCGCCACCATGGTGTACCTGGGGGGCACAGCACGGCGTGGCTCAGCAGTGACCCCAGACCCTGCAGATTCCCTGATGCAGTATCCTGCAGCCCCTGGCAAGGAAGGAGAAGCTGGAGGAGCCAGAGGTGCAGGAAAGGGTGCCTTGGAGAGATCCGAGCTCAGATACACCCAGGGGAGCACTGCACCCTGCAGAGCAGCAGCACCAGCCCCGAGGCCAGAGGGACAGCTGGCCACAACACTCCTCCAAGGAGCAAGGCCAAGGGAGGTGTTAGAGCACAGGACGGGCTCATCCCCTACCTGCTGGCAGCTCACCTGCACGGGTCATTGGGCTCATAGCTTGTCAGCACCTCCATCACCACACCAGCCACCTCCTTGTCATTGGTGACATCCCAGAGCCCGTCGGTGCCCAAGACCAGAACATCGTCAGGGCAGTGCTCGTACTGCGTGAGGTCGTAAACCCTGACCTGGCAAACAACGGGGCAAGATGTGAGGGGCAGAGGAGGCTGTGGGTGCACCATGGATCTGGTCACCCCGACCAGCTTCGGCTGTTGCAGGAACCCCCCCCAGCCAGGCTCACCTCTGGGAAGCAGGACAGGAAAGGCTTGATGTGGATGTTGGAGCTGAACACCTTGAGGTCGTGGTCTCCCAGGCCCCGCGTGACCCCAATTGTGGCCATCATCCGAGCCTGGAGAATGGCAAAATCAAAAGGAAAGTTTAAGCCGTTTCATCTCCACCTCCATTCCCTGCTGAGAATTAGTGATGTTGGAGAAGTAAGAAAACGAGCTGGAAACCCCCAGTTCAGCAAGGGCAGGTGGGAAGTGACCCCCACACAGCTCCTGCTGCAGCACTTCACCTTTTTGCCTTCCCCATAGATAAGTGGAAACTTCAGGTCATCCTCTTCTATCTTTTTGTAAGCCCTGGTTAAAATAAGCCAGAGACAACATGTCAGCAGGCGAAGGCTTCCAGCAGCTCCCCTGCCCACCCAGGACACGGCATCTCCCAGGACATGGCCCCTTCAAGAGCAGGGTACCCAGCGTGGCACAGCGCCTGTCCCACGGGAAGGGATGCTGGAGCGGGGCGGCTGTGGATGGGTGCCAGGTGGGGTGGGGGGTTACCAGCCGTTCATGTTTTGGTCTCTGTAGAGCATCTTCTTCCCCAGCTCCTTGGGCTGGATCCTGCGGGGGAACTCAAGGTGGGTGAACTCCTTCCCCAGCAGCTCGGGCCTCAGGAATGCCTGCGGGATAAAGCAGTGGCTCAGCCGCAAAGCTGGGAACACAGGATCTGCACAGCAGTGCTGGCCACGCTGGCGGGCACCGGCACCATGGCACCTCACCGGGCACCAGCACCACAGCATGGGAGCCACCAGCCTGCCAAGACCTCAGCTATGGCATTTCCTGGTGGTGGTAACATCAGCTGCTCTGCTGCAGCTGGAACAGGTGGTAGCAAAGCAGCTTCAACCCATCCATCTGTGCTACGCCCAGAGGGAAGATGAGCTGGGGACAGCCATGTCAACACCCAGCAAGAAGGTAAAGCCTTTGCAGGGAGAGCTTTGGGAAAGAAGGATCTCCAAGGGGATTAAAACCCAGGAGAAGATGGAATTTGCCCAGGAGAAGTGAGAGCTGCAAACCTCCCAGCACAGGGCACGGCACGGGCCCATGGAAAGAACCGATGGGTGTTTTCAGAAACCGTGTCCCGGCTGTGGCCATGCCGAGGGATGAGAAGCAGCTCGGAGCCCCTTCTCCGGGCAGCCCCGGTGGGCAGGGACCGGGAACAGGGACAGTGCTGGAAAATGCAGATGGAGGAAGGAAGAGCTGAAGGAAAGGAGGAGAGCCCCTGGGAACGCGGGAGGGTTCGGTACAGAGGTGTGGAAAGCCCCGTCCTGCTCCAGGGGGGCCCTGACCGCAGCCTGGGCACCGTGCAGGGGAGCAAGCATGGCCTGGCCCCTGCCCATCGCAGCGGCTGGAGAGGATTCTCACAGCAGTTTCCTCCTCTCGGTCATTCAAAAATAGAGTCAAGAAAAAAAAATGCCTCAGTGTTTTTCCAAGTACACTGCAAGCCAGGAAATCGCATCCAGCAAGATGTCCTCCAACACAGACACCTCCTCCTCTGTGCTGCCGTCAGAGAGGTCTTTATAACCTTAAAAAAAGTCTCCCTGTGTGGCACAGGGAGTTTGTCCAGGCCAGGCAGGAGAGCGAGCTTTCAGGAAGAAAGCTAGAAACCCGCTGGCACACGTCAGCTCTCAGCTTCCCCAGGGAGCAGCCAGGGAAGAAACTAGGACTCGGCTCCTTCAATCGTGCAAGGGAGCAGATCCAGCCAGGCCAGAGCATCCCTGCCCACCCCAGGCAGGCGACGCTCCCTGTTCCCCAGGCAGGAGCAGGACAAGATGGTCTGAACTGGCTCCATGCAAGCATCCGAAACCAGCCCCACGCCGGGAGCCCAGGATCCCCAGGGCCTGGCACAGCCCCTCATGCTGACCCTGCAGCAAACCAGAGCTCCACCAGCCAGGAGATGCCCCAACAGCAGCGAGCCAGGGCAGCTCCCCACATCCCAGAGCCTCTCCCCATCCTGGCTGGGATGGACAAGAGCCATCAGCAGGTCCCAGCTGTAGGGGCCCCACCAAGAAGGCAGCCCAGGGACTGGGAAGGGGCTGGGAGGTGGTTCAGCAGGAATGAGGTTAGAAGAAAGGTCTTTCTTACTAAAAACTGCAGCCTCTGCCTCTCTGTCTCTGGAGTAAACTCCCTGGACATTGGAATGATTTCCCCGTTACGGATGATAATGGCCCTGCAATGAAACATGGAAGGATGAGATTAGAGAGGAGGAGAGGAGACGTGGTTGGGGAGTGAAGCCCGGCTCAGGGCTGATTCCCTGCACAGCTGCCCAGGCGGTGCCACCTCTTTCCTCCACTGCCTGCCCTCTTCCAGCCCCGGCTCCGCAGCAGCCAGCCCCCGCCAGCCCCCTGTGCCTCTGCCTGCGCAGGGCAGGGGCCAGGGGAAGAGAAAATGGAGAAGCATGGGGCAGAGGGGAATGGAGCAGAGCAAACCAAAGGACAGGAGATGGTTAGAAAAGCAGCTGCATGAAGGCGATGAACCCTCCTTCAGAGGGGAGCCGTGCCCAGGACAGGCAGAAACCACCAGCAGCAGGACACGGGTGCAAGTGCCCGGCCCATGGCAGGACCGCGGCTCGCTGCTGGGGCCGCTGGGATTGTGTGACGCGTTAAAGAAAATGACTATGAGATATTTCTGGATATCGTGGGGGATCTCCAGCACTGGTGGCCCAGCTGCCTCACCCACTGTCCTGCTGAGGGATGCAGGGCCTGGCTAAGCCCAGCTCTGGCAGTGTCTGATGCCCAAGGAGGGAACACAGACCCTCGCCCAGAGGCACGGTGCCAGCCTTGGGACCCCCTGCACGCTGTCACCTTGCACAGCCAACACCTGGCCACTGCTGCCATGGGGAGACCCTGCAGCCAGACATGGTGGCACGAAGGATCTCCTCCTCCTCTGACCCAGAGCTGGAAGCACGTCCTTCAGCCTCAGACCATTTACCAGAGCCTGTATTTGCTGGCCTGACAGTGCTGGGCACAAGCTAACCCTGCAGTAAACACGGGGCAATTCAAACCAGCTTCACCTCAGCAGAAGGTGGACTTGCCTTCTGCCATTGCCTGGGGCTACAAACACATCCAGGCGCAGTCACAGTAACACACCCAAGGAAATGCATCTATCGGTCAAAATCCTTGGGCTCCAAGCTCCCAGGGGACTTGTGTGCGTGTTCTCCTTAAACAGTTCACTGGTATGAAGTGTGCCCTAAAATGACTTCTTGCAGATTTCTGAAAGCTTTGCTGAGGGCAATTTTCACCCTCCAACTCGCAGGGGCCAGGGTGTGATCCAGAGCCATCTGGGAATCAGACAGGATGCTGCTGGGAAGGAAAGAGGCATGTCCCAGATTTTGGGAGGTGGTTCCGCAGCCCCATGTGTGCACCGGGCAAATGTGGAGATCACAGGAGGGCATGCTGTCCTCGGGGCGTGCGGGCAGGCAGGGGAAGCTCTGCCCGGTTCTGCTGCTGCTGCCTGCCCCAGGACAGCCCAGCTTCAGGGATGGAGCTGGGTGCTCCTCACCAGCCATGCTTCCAGCACCGCCCCGCTCTACCGGGATGCTCCTCAATTACTGTGAGGGCCATACCTGCTGTCACCAGCGTTGGCCACGTAGAACTTGCCCATGAGGTAGACGGCAGCCAAGGCGCAGCAGCCCCCAGGCAGGCGCTGGGACGCCCGCTCCCGCTCGATCTGGTCGTCCTGGGGAGACAGAGAGCGGCTCTGGGCAGGGTGGGCAGGCGGCCCCGTGCCTGCAAGCAAAGCTGTAAGCAGCCCAAAATAGCACCAGGCTGCTGCCCAAGCCAAGAGCCTGCTCCGGGTGGGAGCAGTGACCAGCTGGGCCAAGGAACCTTTCCTCACAGCCTAGTGTGGCTGCAGGGCTGGCAGGGGGGGGTCCTGTGGGGCAGCCGGGGATGTGGCCTCACCAGGGCAGTGGACTGGGCCGGAAAGAGCAAGACAGGAGGGGAGCAGCTGGGACTGCTGGAATGAAGTGCAGTGAAGTCCTCTGCACCCACACAGGCCCAGAGCCCAAAGCCTTTGCATCCTGAAGACCCACAGCTATGGGAGAGCATCACAGTGCCCTTTTATGAGACCACCCTGCTTGGAGCCCTCGCTGCAGCCCCCTCCTTGCTGCAGAGCTGCCTTTGCAGTGCAGACACAGGCACTGAAGAGATGCTCCTGGGGATGCCCTGGGGTCCCACAGGCAGGGGCTTGCTCACCATGAGCTTAAAGGCCTTCTCAATGGCTCCGATCACCAGGCTCTCATGGGACACCGATTTCTCCAGGTGAAACCGCGGCACAGCATCGTTGGGGGCTTCCCCGTTGTCCTCTGTAACAGGGAACTGGCTCGGCTCCACCGGGCTGGCCCTGGCATCGGGCGGGAGGCAGATGGGAGGCGGGGAGGGGTCCTGCAGGATATCCACGAGGTCCCGGAGCTGCTCACAGATGTGCAGATGGAGCCTCTTGGACGCCATGACAGCAGCACCGCTGCCCGCATGGCCATCAAACAAGGCCCAGTAGTGGAAATAAAAACCCTTCCTGCCCTGTGGGGAGAGAGAGGAAGGTGAAGCGAGCCTGCGAGGAAGCAGAGGGGCCAGGGAACTCGGAGGAGCTGGGGTCACCAGCTGAGGACAGTGACATGGTGCTTTGCCTGCAGCTCACAGGTCCCAGCCCAGCGCAGGCAGGAGCGATGTGGGCAGCTGGTCGAGGGTGCCTGGACACGGCAGGTCCCTGGCTTGAGCCCAGCCCTGCGTCAGACACCTCGTGCTGCCAGCAGCGTCTCCCCAGCCAGCTCCCCTGAAGGGAAGGCAGGACGGGGCCAGCGCAGCAGCCACCTCCGCAGCCCGCCGGGGCACACGGGCCAGCAGCCTCGCCGGGCCAGCCCTGCTGCAGTCCAGCATGGACGATGGAACCGAGGGAATCCCCGCGAAGCACACATTGCCGTGGGCTGCATCTCGCACCGTGCTGCTGGGCACCCTCCCCATCGCGTCCCTGCCTGTGCGGGGCTCTCACCCTGTCCAGCTCCCCACCGCCTTCCCGGGATGGCAGCTGGTTCCTCGGGCTGGGCCTCCTCTCCACAAACACCACCTCGCAGCATGCCTGGTCCTCGTTGTGCTGGCTCTTCCCTGCATTTATCACCCTGCCAGAGGGAAACAAGGTGTAAAAGCTCTTTTTTTCATGCCCTGATCCAGCAGGGCTCAGCTCAGAGCCCCTCGTGCCCCTGTCTGTGCCCCCATGTCCTCAGGGATGCTCTTCTGGACATTCTCCTGCCTTATCCGGGGTAGCAGCAGCCAGGCGAGGAGACATCTCAAACAACCTGCACCAGGCTGAGGGCACACAGCCCCAGCTGGGACTCACGGGCAGGGTCACAGCTTCATCCCCATCCCATCACACCCAGCAGCCCTCCGCGGGCGTGGGTGCCCCACGGAGGGAGGAGAGGAGGCGATGATGAGGAAACCAGCAGAACTTTTGCAAAAAGATTCACACTAACTTTTCACAGCCTGAGCTAGCCCAGCAGATTTGAGGTCTAGATTGCAAAACCTGCTCATGGCAGGGAGCTCTCAATGTGCGGCACTGGATGAGCTCTTCAGGCACAGCCTTTTCAATGGTTTGCGGAAAGAAACCTTGGGACACAGAAGAGGAGCCTTGCTGCTGAACAGAAGCTGGGTTTTGCTCCGGGTGGTCCTAACCCGGTACCTCTCGGGTCTCTAGGATACCGGGAAGATCAGCTGGAGCAAGGGATGTGGGGAGTGGACCGACAGCAGCGAGCAAAGGTGGCCTCCAAAGCCTGACCCTCCCTACGCACCTTCAACTGAGGGTGAAACTCGCAACTAAAAGGAGAAGAGAATCAGGCCCTTGAAGGGGAAGTCGGAATCAGGTCCCGCTCCCAGGACAGCTTCCATTCCCTCCTCCCCCCGAGCCGCAGCAGTTCCTTCACCGCTCGCCGTCAGTTCCCCATCACCGACACCGGGCATGGTGCAGAGAGCCGGGCCGACCGAGGAGCCCGGAGCCCCCGGCGCTGCCCAGCCGCGCTGAACCCACCGGCGGCCGCCCGCGGATGCGCCAAACCCCCCGGCAACGGCCGCGACCCGCTGCAGCTGCCCGGGACCCCGCCGCGGAGCCGGGCGCTGCCGGTCCCGCCCTCCGGGGGCGGCAGAGCCCCCGGCCCGGGGGTCCCCCCGCCCCGGCCCCGGCCCCGGCCCCGCTCACTCGGCGTAGCCCGTGCTCCAGGGCAGGCGGCGGCGGCCGTCGCGGGGGCTCTGCACGGCCCGGCCCGCGTGGTCCTCGGCGCGGCGGAGCTCCTCGGGGGTCAGCTGCAGGAAGGCCGGGCGGCAGCAGGAGGAGGAGGATGAGGAGG
>JAVSBS010026707.1:0-17661 GCA_033124195.1 Coracias cyanogaster | reverse complement strand
GCTAGAAGCTTCCCCGAAGTCCAATAGAGCCAATGCCAGCTGGCTCAAAGTTGGACCTGCTGCTGGCGAAGGCTGAGCCCATCATCAACAGTGGTAGCACCTCTGTAATAACATATGTAAGAAGAGTGGGGGGGAACCCTTCCACTACGGAAGCTGAAGAGAGGAGTGAGAATATGTAAGAGAAACAACTCTGCAGACAAGGTTGGGGAAAAAGGAGGGGGAGGAGGTGGTCCAGGCACCAGCGTAGAGATTCCCTTGAAGATCATGGTGAAGCAGGCTGTCCCTGCTGAAGCTCATGGAGGATAATGGTAGAGCAGATAACCACCTGCAGCCCAAGGAGGACCCCACACTGGAGCAGGTGAATGCACCTGAAGGAGGCTGTGACCCTGTGGGAAGCCAGTGTTGGAGCAGTCTGTTCCTGAAGGACAACACCCCATGGAAGGGACCCACACTGGAGCAGTTAATGAACTGCAGCAGTGGGAAGGACTTATATTGGAGAAGTTCATGGAGGACTGTCTCCCATGGATGGGACCCCACACTGGAGCAGGGGAAGAGTGTGAGAAGGAAGAAGCAGCAGAAGCAACATGTGATGAATTGACCACAACCCGCATTCCCCATTCCCCTGCACCATTCGGGGGGAGGAGGTAGAGAAAATTGGGAGCAAAGTTAAGCCTGGGAAGAAGGGATGGGTTGGGGGATTTTAAGATTTGTTTTTATTTCTCATTATCCTACTCTGATTTGATTGGTAATAAACTAATTTCCCCTAGTGGAGTTTGTTTTGCCTGTGACAGTAATTGCGGAGTGACCTCTCCCTGTCCTTATATTGACTCATGAGCTTTTCTCTCCCCATCTAGTTGAGGAAGGGGGAGTGATAGAGCAGCTTTGGTGGGCACCTGGTGTCCAGCCAGGGTCAATCCACCACAAATGCAAAGGGAACTGTAACGTAGAACTAAGGTTTGTTGAACAGAAAGCCTGTACTGAAGAGTGTTTATAATGCTTATGAACAGCAATTTGTACTTTAAAACATGAAATTAATATTTTATATATATTTTGCAGACTAATATAAGAAATATGCAGAAGATTGTGGCAGATCAAAAATAAAGATATTATTAACATTTATTTTTATTTATTTAAGGCATCATCAGGACTGCTTTGCCAAACATGAACAGAGAGAACAGGGAGCAGTACCAAGTAGTTATCCAGGCAAAGGACATGGGAGGCCAGATGGGTGGATTATCAGGGACCACAACCGTGAACATCACTTTGACTGATGTCAACGACAATCCACCTCGATTCCCCCAGAGTAAGCTGCATTTAATAGTTGCCTTGTACTGTAAGAGCTGCAAACTAAAGAGTTAAGCAATTACCATCTGGTTTAATTTAGAGTAAATCTAGATTATGTGGCACACATGAACAAAAGGCTTATGTACTGATTTATTCAGCATTATTAAAGCAGTATATTAAATGTTACAGCATTTGTTTTTTAGGAAAAGAGTTACATGGTCAGAAATAACTGCAGCAATCCTGGAATACTTTCCAGTACTATGGGAGGGGGTGGTAGGTGGATTCATAAGAGCATTAGAGCAATGTTTTTCTTTTCCCTTACCTATTGCTTAAATCCTACATACTCCTTCACTAGCAAATAAAACATGTAGTAATTCTAGGTACGCAGAAATGTTTGAATCATAGTATCTACTTAAATATCTAATCATGAAGAACGTGGAAAAGAAATTACTTGAAGGGAATCAAGCAGATTTGTACTTTTCCCGTTACTGTGCTACAAAACCTAACAGAAAATTTCAAAAGTAAATGGCATCTAATCTTTGATTTTATTTTTTTTTTTTTACAGCTTAAGTTTACCAAAGCTTTCTATAATGCTTTTGATCTTCTGATAATACAGCTAGCAGGATTTTTTATGCTCAAACTAAAATTCCAAAACATTCTTGGTCTATGCAAGTTGGAAATATTAAACTATGCACATCAATTTGTAAAAGGTTAAGCATTTCAAATACATTTGAAGCCTTGTGCATATACTGTAGTTGTAGTATTTGCAGGATCGTTTGGACGTATTTAACATCAAAAGGATAGAGTATCCTCACCACTCATTTTTTCTTCTATGTAACTACTGAATCCAGGAGTTATTAATGATCAGCCTTCAGGCTCAAACTAACACCATCAGCTGATCAAATCATTCTGATTTTAACATGCTCTTTACAGCACAAATAGAGGACATAATTTTGTTTAATATTGTAGTCAATATACATATCTTTACCTAAGATGTTTATAAGCATGTGATTTCATATACACACTCAAAATAGAAAAAGCATGAACAATTGAGCACTCGGGGTTTGTGCATTTCCACACAGGCCCTACTGTGGATAGAATTTATTGTTAAGCTGTCATTTTGTGGTTTTTGTACTTCCACAACTTTTTGATCTATTATTTTTCTTTTTTCCATTTGTATATAGAGGATTATGATAATTCCAGTGCTGTGTGGGTGAGGAATGCGGTATTACTCCTCTCTGAACCTATTAAAGAAGACTATTCAAAGAGGTGTCACGTTCAAAACTTTACAGGAAAACTAATTTCAACAATTAAATTTAAGACAGCATATAAGCATCAAACATACATATTCATGCTCTTTTTCTCTCTCTCTCTCATTTCTTAAACAGTGTGTTAAATTAATATTTAGGATGAGAGAATCAACTTTCTCGATCAGTTTTACATTAATTATCTGGCACTCCAACATCCTATTTGAGTCAGATAAGGAACCAGCGTAGAATCCCAGAAATATCTCTGCATTTTTCTCTTAATGTCAGTGTAAATCAGATGTGACCTTTTCTTTAAAGAAACTTTTATTTTTGCTCTTGTGAGAAATTTTTATTGTTGTTTTGTTGGTTTTTTTTCTCTCTACTTTCTCTCTGCCAATAGCTTTAATAGATATAAGTATATGTTTCACTGGAAATGAAAACTAAACCATTTATAAGGCTGACTCATTTTACTAGATATATAAAAGTAAAAATAGCTATTGACTTAAAAAAAAAAAATCTCAAAATGAAAGTAAACATTATAATGATTCCTGATTTTATTAGAGTTCAGTGAGAATACTGATTAAGTTAAATTATTCTTACTCTCTTCCACTAATAAAAAGCAGATGTGTATTAGATTCATGAGACAATCATATTCATATCAGATTTATAAATTACCAGGAAAAACATCAAAAGGTCCATTATGCTTTCACAGGACTCAGCATATTACAGCTAGAAGTTTCAATAAAAAGTTCCATAACAGATTAAAATTCTTCCACAAGAAACTCAGAACTGTGGAAAATTCTGCATATTTTATCATACTTTCTCAAAACAAATCCAGAAAAGGCATTAATCTGTTGTTTGGATTGCAGAGTAAGGACGGCTCAGATTTTTTTTCACTTTTCAAAGATCTCCTGAGAAACATATAGGTAGTAGTGCCTGTTCTGAGGAAACATGACAAAATTTAAAATTGTATCAAGGTTCTGCACAGAAAGGCCATCAAAATCCTCGGATGTTGGATCTTTGTTTCAACTATAATATTTCCAACTGTTCTCAGAAGTAAGGAGATGGTGTTGACCAATGATAAAAGTGGTTTATGGGCTTAGAAGCCAGAGGGTGACTGAACCTCAGTGAATCTCAGTTACAGCAGCCCATGTCTGCCATGAGACTATAGCCTGTATTACTCTATAAAAATACTTACATTATATGCCTTTTCAAAAGTAATTGGCAAGAAAGGTAAACACTAATAAGATTTCTTTTTCATTCTTTATGACTGACTAAAGTATTTTCAGACAGGAGTGTGTAAACTTTAATATTCCAGCTGGTTTCCGCTCTCCTTAATATATGGAAAACCTTTTCCTTTCCTGGATACTCCTATTTTTGTTCATGACAAACACATGAAAGAATATAACTCATTGGAGTAAATGCAAACAGTAAATTACTCTTCCTGGGGAAGAAGAGAAGTGAGAGAAAAAGGATTGGCAGCAGAGTTTTGCATGTCTAATTCTAATTTGATGTAGTTTCTGTTCCGATATAGTGTCTAAAGCTGCACTGCATCCTGCAACTTAGACAATGCATTAAATGTCTTCAGTGACAAAAGTAATAAAACAAAGTGTCCGATATTATGGTCGAGATTTCTATAAATGGATAAATTAGATGTAAAATTATCTTTCAGATTATAGGTTTCTGGTTATTTTCACTCTCTATTTCCACTACCCTATTTGCAATTCAATGTATGAGCTCTTACCACCTCATAGACTAAATTAATTAGTTGAGTATTGCAGTGGAAGTCAAAGTACTGTCCACAAGGCATAGCTTGGGGATGTAGTTGTAAACACACCAGAAAACATGTGGGGAATAGTTGGTACACCATAAAACTAATTATCTAAATACTAATTGGGGGAAAAAAAAGAAAAAGTGGTCTTTCACCATAGTCTCACATGGGACTGAGTAAATACTAAATGGGAGCAGAGGCTATTTTTTCTTTTCTTTTTTTTTTTTTTTTTTTTTAAACATTAGGCGATTACAGAGAGATTATATACTAATGTAGCAAAGTACACAGATTTAGGTATTAGAGAAAGGTAATGAAAATGTCAGAGCAAATGCAAGATAAATCACTCAATTGAAACACCAAAATGTAAATGAGCAAAAATAAATTCATATAAATAGAATGTAAAGTGTATATGGCCATAAAGTAGTAATTCTGCTGCTGTATATCAGTTTCATATCAAAAGCTCCCTAGGTAAAATTATATGAAGAAATTAAATTTCAATATTTTTTATTCAACATTTACAAACTATGTATGAATGTGTACGTTTTTTTTAATTTGTCCTTCTCTTTCTTTTTTTAGATTTGGCAAACTGTAACAGAAAAAAATAGTTCTGTAGAATGAAAGTCTCAAACATCCCAATGAATAATAGGGCTTTTTTTTCAGTGAGTGTTCCCAAAACCAAGTTCCTTTGTGACCCTGTAGCTGGCTTGTAATACAGCCTATTAAGAGACACTGACAATCCTCACACGATTTGTCTATGGTTTCCTGAAGATATGATAAGATGATATTGCCAATGGCCTTGCCACTGCTCTCTCCCCATGATTCCTCATGACCACAAAAAACAAGTAACTCAATTTATGGACTTTTCCATGCTTATTTGTAATGAGGTTTATATGTGCTGTCTTTTGGATAGCCTGTTCAACTGTTTCCTGCTGTGGTTAACCAGGAAGTATTGAGTAAAACAGCAAATCTTGGAACACTTAAGTAAGGCCAGAGAATAAAATGTTTTTCAATAGAGTTTTGATGACTTAACTTTCATCTTTGGAATAACAGCTGTATCTGTATTAATTTTAAAATCTTTTTCTGAGAATTCTTCATCGTGTATTATGTGTTTCATGTGTTTTCCTACCATATGTTCTGACAGATGGTTCAAAAAATCTCAACATTTATTTACAGTTTTCACAGTGAGGCTAGGACATAGAATACTAAAATGTATGGTAAGATATTTATTTCAATTTATTGCAGCATGTCGGAATGTTGACAGATTTATTCCTATGTTTTTTATCAGCTGTATGACACCACAAGAAAGGGATAAAACTGAGGTAGGAAAAGTAGCACAAAACCAAAATTGAAATGTTCATAGGCCTTATTTAAGTATGAATTAACTGCTTTTACAAGTATAGGCATGCCTTCTGCTTGCAGATTTTAAAAAACTTGTCCCTGCATTAAGGTGTCACTCAAATTTATTTATATTGTCTCC
This sequence comes from Coracias cyanogaster, assembly GCA_033124195.1. Taxonomy (NCBI): domain Eukaryota; kingdom Metazoa; phylum Chordata; class Aves; order Coraciiformes; family Coraciidae; genus Coracias; species Coracias cyanogaster. The sequence continues at coordinate 11,882 of JAVSBS010026707.1, read as the reverse complement.
AACTCTCTAATTTTGAAAGCCAAAATGTCAGTCTGCTGCTTAGAGCTGGCCAGTGAAGTCAGGGGATTCTGCTCATTGTATTGCTTCCATGATAAAAATAGATGTAAAATGTATCTCAAAGACTCACCTGAAGGTGAGTCTCACCTAAGGGGCAAAAAGCAGAGTGAAACTTGAGAAGAAAACAGAGCAGTCTTTCCAGATGATGCTTCAGGAATGACATAGACAAGAAAAGTGCAGACATAATTGATTCTTCTTGAGATAGAAGTCCTTTGCAATCCTATTTTTCTATGCATTTTCTTTTCTATGATTTTGTTTTCTACCTAAAGTTTTCATCCGCATAGTTCTCTGCCTCACGTTTTACCCATCCTCTCAGCATTAAATGACAAGTTCTCTAGAATCAAAGATACACAAAAATACATAATCAGCTATCGTGACACAATGTTACTTAATGCATGTTTAATGGATTGCAGAGCTCCTGAGTGGCTCTTTGTCTTTTTAACAGGTACCATCCACCTCCGCATTCCCGAGTCCTCCCCAGTTGGGACAGCCATTGGCAGCGTCAAAGCCACAGATGCGGACACTGGAAAAAATGCAGAAGTAGAGTACAGAATTATAGATGGTGATGGGACAGATATGTTTGATATTGTGACACAGAAGGACACACAGGAAGGCGTCATAACTGTGCGAAAGGTGACTATTAACAACATTCATGAAATGATTTTGCTGTCAATGTTATGCCACAAATGCGCATTGCAAAAAAAAGTGCTTAGATCATATGATGACATGTTCTAACTGCTTCACATTTGCAAACGTCCCTGTCAGTGACTGAAAGCTACTATTTATTTCCTTTTAAGGTGAACTGGAAATAAACAGAGGGTCACTATCTGAGGCACAGCATAGATTAAAGCATTATCACCAGCAAAGCATGTAAAAAACAGACCATTCCCAATGTGCTAGTACTAATTATCTGTGATTTTAAATACAGACTTCTTCAGTATTCATATAACCCGTTTTCTTCAGCAAGCAATATGCAACTCATTAACAACTGAGAGACATAAGTTTTCCTTATCTCAGAGATTCTCATCGAGTTAAATGAACAGTGTATGCCAGAACATAAACACAGTCACGAAAGTTGAGTCGTAAGCCATATTGCTTTGTTCCTGTTTCCAACAAGTCAGCTGGTTAACACGAGCAGTGAATAATGGTGTCCCTGTTTCAGAGCGGTTCTGCCCTCTGTATGGCATGTAGGAGCACTTTCAGAGGTGCAAGATCTCACACTTAGAAATGCCACTCTCCTGCTCGTCAACAATTTCCCTTCAGAACTCCCTCAGTCCTTGTCTTTTGGGATTTTAAGATGTGTTTCTAAAGAGTTTAGGCAGCATTTCTAACATAAAGCACTGTATATTTAAAACTGTGCTTTTAAAACAGATCTCCTGAAGCACAGAATAACACATTGAACACTAATATAGAATTTGTCTCCAGATCTCTTAATAATGGCAAGAAAGGAAAATAAAGTTTCTGCAAACATCAGAGTTTGTTCTTTTTAAATCTCTATGTTCTTCTATGTTCATAGTCAGCTTTACAGTTTCTCTGGAATGGAATGAAAATGCAAGGTTTGGGATCCAGTATTTTTCCTGTTCCTAGAGGTTGAAAGCTTCTCTTGAGATGCTCCTTTCTTACTTGCTGCATATTGTTTGCACAGATTGTTATGTTAAATCAATAGTCTTGAAAAAATTGACCAATAACTAGATAAAGCCTAAAAAATTTGTAAGTTATAACACAGCAACTCCAAAAATGTCATCAATAACTACTAATGAACAGTATCTTCTCATTTTGTCATTAGCAATCTGACACATCTTGCAATTTTCAGAATGCTTTCTCATATTGATAAAGAAGTCATTTATTTGGATAGAATAGCCAATATCATTAACTAACAAGGAAGAAGATATAATCAGTTTGTTCATTTCTGAAAATATTTTTTTATTATTTAGCCACATTCATTGTAATTTCTGTTTTCAATGGTGAATAATTACAAATAGCTGGTGTCCCAGTACTGACCCCTTCAGTTACTAAGTCTGAATTTAATACCTGCTGCAAAACATTTTTTGTTTTTCTATATGAGTTCTCAGAGATGAAATAATTGCTTTGCCACAATTTCATATATTTGGGCAACAGTTTTATGATTACTGGTGGTTTGTTGGAATACTTGTATAATCCACACATTTCATATCCATGTTTTGCAGCATAGCCTAAAGAGATGGCCAAACTGGATGTGAATGTACTAGTAGCAAGTTAACTACATCTGCGAGGCACATGCTCTGGCAAATTAGAATAAAGCAGGAACAACATGGCGTCTTTGCTTCTAGGCTTGAAGGCAGCATCCTTTAAAAACAGCATGCTGCTCTTTATTGAGATACCAATAGTCTCAGATCCAGGCTAAACAGCAGCACTGTGTTGCATTTCTGAATTATCTTCATAGATATTCTCCCTTCTGCTCTAACTACTTTTTTTAAAAACAAGTTTGGGGCAGTGGAGAAACTCATTATTTCACCAGACTGTATCTTTCCGCTCTTAAAGAAAATATTTAAATTTCTAGGCCACTCTGGCATCTTTCATGAAGATTAATTTGTTTGAAAGCAGTTAGGCAGAAAAAGCAAGTCTTCTACCACCCATTTGGATCAACAGAAACCACCAGTTTGATAACTTCCTGAGATTTTAAGAGAGTTAATCAAGTCTTTGTGTCAGAAAGGTAAATTCTCAGCTTGCTAATTTCCTCAGTATCAATAATTAGCTAACACTCTTCATATGTGACAGAAAAATTCAAAGGAATAGAGATTTTTTCTATCTAAAATGGTTTCTAATTATAACCATGAACCTTTCCTCCTTCCATTTTAAAAGAAATTGCTGACAAAACTGTCAAATCTATTTAAAAAGAAAAAATAGCTCTGATGTTGGATTCATTAAATTAAATGAAAAGGAACAACATTAAGCTCTTACTGTTTCTCTAGATATAGAGAATTTTGACATGCAACCCCTCCTTAAAAGAAACTTAAAACATTCCCAATATTTAAGGCCAGCTACATTTGTTTGGCAATAAGGATAATCAGGCCCTTTTGAGTTTATATTGTTTCCTGTGAAATATTACTATGAAGTACCTTGCTTCGAAATGTCAGTATTTCAAATATTTTAAATGCTTATGTGATTGTTTAAAAATGATATTCTTGCGAATAAATAAATTATTAGTAAATTTGCACTGAAAATCTTTTTGTTATTGGTGCTAACATAATTTTAAAAATAGTTAAGAAGAGAAACATTCTAAAAATGAAGTAAATTTCTTACTAGAGAAAGTGATACCCATGCTGTGGAAAATTTGAACTGTACTGGGGTTCCCCCAACCCAGGGCAAGATTCAAGAAAGCTTGAGTCATCTTCAGTTTCCATTATGTATATAGGTCAACATCTGTCAATTTGTAACGTGATTTAATGAACTTTATCATCATCTCCATTTTAGCCACTGGATTATGAGACAAGACGACTTTATACGTTGAAAGTAGAAGCTGAGAACACCCATGTAGATCCACGCTTCTATTATCTTGGGCCTTTCAAAGATACAACTATTGTGAAAATCTCTGTAGAAGATGTAGATGAACCTCCCATCTTCAGCAGATCTTCTTACCTTTTTGAGGTGCATGAAGACATTGAGTTGGGGACAATAATAGGAACAGTAATGGCACGGGATCCTGATTCGGCCTCAAGTCCAATAAGGTGATACTCCAACCTCCGTAAACATATCATTTGCTAAAGAAATTAAGGGAAATAATGAATTTTTATGTACATACTGTGCCCAAAAAGAAGATGCTAATGTTGCTTTTTGTTATTTATTAGTGTCCCAGAGATAAACAAAATTGAGATGCTATCTGTAAGCCTCCAAACACCTCAAGGAACAGCCATTCACTTGTACATAAGAGCAATATTTGTACTTCAAATATCAGAAAGCATAAAATTACACACTGATTCCAAGTAGGCTCTTCAGTACTTCTTGCTTCACACTATGAAAAAGTACCAACCCAGTCTATGGCCTAGGAAGAGCTTTCTAATGTTCCTTCTAGTCAGTCCCAGAGACAATGCAGGATTTATCTCACTTGCTTTGGTTAGTGCCTCCTGCTTTTCAGGCTTGCCAGAGTGATTGCTATACAGGATAAAATTACCTTTGTGTGTGCTCAAATAGCCCTAAAAAAATTAGATATTGAAGGATTAATACCTTAATGTGTTTTTCTGAAACAAGTAAGACAACACTGAATATGTGTTGTCAGAAATTTAAAAAAAAAAAAAAAAAAAAAAATTACCTTGTGGCAAAAGAACCATATTTACTGACTTTGAAATCAATTGCCACATACTTCTTAATGAGGTCCAGGTGGTAAAATTGGATTAGGAAATGAAACTGAATCTAATTTTCTCCTATTGTCATTTGTGTGTATGGAAAAGATAGGAGATAGCACCAAGCTTTTAAAATTTAAGAACATATAAATAACTTAGCATTGCATCTTTATCCACTCTAATTGTATGAGGCAATTGGCAATTTTAATCATTAATCATGACTGGAAAAGGAAAAAATTTTGAGATTTGCTCATTTTGTTTCTGACACAACTTGATGAATTCAGGAACTGTGGCAGGTATTTCCCTCATCACTATTATTTATGCAGAATAGCAACATAAACATTATTTTATATAATTTTTCTATGTCCTGTTGATGCTTCTTTCATTCTCCCATAGAAAATAATTCATAAGAGGCAGGTGGAGCAAACCAATGGTAATAAGGACAGAGAAATTTCTAAAAAATTATAAAGAGCCAGTGAAACTAGATTTAGTTTACTTGAAGAAAAAAGTCGAAGATAATGCTTTTCATAGTACAGTCATTTCTTTTAGCTTTCACTTAATGATATCTAGTTGAAGATGAATTTTAAAACAATGTTTATAGTGTAGACTGAATTCTCTTTACTATCTTCTCTGTTCCTCAATTTCCAAGGCATCCTTGTATACTACTTCAAACAATTAGCCAGGATAAATTTTTGCAATCTTTTACTTCTGTCATGGTTTAACCTGAGCTGGCAACTAAGCACCATACCATTGCTTTCTCACTCCTCTTTGCTCCTGCTGGGATAGGGAGGAGAATCGGAAAAAAAATAAGTAAGTAAAACTCATGGGTTGAGATAAGAACAATTAAAATATAGTAATAATAATTAAAAGCAAGATAACAAAAAGAGAGAGAAATAAAACCCAAGAAAGACAAGTGATGCACAATGCAACTGCTCACCACCTGCTGACCAATGCCTCTGCAGCAATTGGCCCCTCCTTGGCCAGCTCCCCCACTCAGATACTGAGCATGCTGTTCTATGGTATGGAATGTCCCTTTGGCTAGTTCAGGTCAGCTGTCCTGGCCATGCTCCCTCCCAGCTTCTTGTTCACCTGCTCACTGGCAGGGCGTGAGAAGCTGGAAAATCCTTGACTTAGGATAAGCGCTACTCAGGAACAACTAAAACATGTGTGTGTTATCAACATTATTCTTACACTAAATCCAAAACACAGCACCATGCCAGCTACTATTCCAGCCAAAACTAGGACAACTTCCTACAGTATCAATACTAAATACAAAGTACTATGTGTTTACCCCAGAAGTGAACAGCTAACATTTAAACTAAAGTATTTTGAAATTAGACTAGCTTGTGTAATATTTTAATACTGCTATTAAAAAGCAGTACAGCTTCAGGTTGTAGAATTTTCAGGTGGGGTTTTTTTCTGTTTATGTTTATTTTCTTTGAAAATATTATTTTCTGTTTATTAAAATTCTATGCAAGTTAGTCTTCTTATAAATTGAGTGCAAATAGCTTCCTGTTGAACTAATTTCTATTTCTGTTCAATGAATACAGAGGGTTTTTTTTCTGAAAATTTTGGTAGCATTTGCAAGCCATTAGAGGTAATATGATGGGGTAAAAATATGCACTTTTCTCATGTCTTTTATCACATTATAGAATTTCTAATGAAACAATGTGGAATAGATCTCATTAGCTAGATAAGTGATTTTTGCCTACTGAAAAACTGTTAAGAGTGCTGCTGTCAAAAGAAGTTCTTTCCCTCGTTAAAACTACTTCCTTGGATGAAGTAAAATCAAATGCTTAGCATATAAGACAAATAGTCTCAAAAATAACTTATCTGAAAAACAGCAGGTTTTTGTTTAATTCTAACTAACAGTTGCTATTGTCAGCTAGTAGTAAAAAAAAAATCATTTGACCAACACTTTCCTGCACTTTCAGAAGTCCTTTTTGGCTGTTCTGATCTCCTTTTGTTTTGTCTTTGTACTCATATTGGTGTTGGCTTGTTTGCTGGGGTTTTGTTGTTTGTTTGCTTTACATATTTATGTTATTGTGTGTGGTGGAGTGATCAAACAAAATATTTTCATACTCCAGCATTTTTTTTTGTTTGGCTTAACTTAGTTAAGTATTGCAAGTGAAAATTGATACACTTGATGAACTGCTAGATCACTCATAAAAGTTCATAGAAACATGGACAATTCTTCCTATTGCATTGTGCACGTGTACTAGCAGACATTTCAAAAATTTGGCCCAGTTCTGTCAGGTAGTTAGATAAATGTTCTGTACTTTGCAACATCCTGCATTTCATTCCACATCAAAGGTTCCATCCTAACTTTGAAGGCAGTGTTAAATATTAGAAAAAACTGAGGAAAGAACAATCTTCTGATTCCAGTTTGACATTCTGCCATATTGTATTAGAAGTTTTGACTGCAGAAGTATTGCAACTATAGCAACAGAGAAGATCCTTTAACATCACTATCTTAATGAAAGTTCTGCACGTGATCTTATTTTTATAGAGATTTTGTTTAACTTGATCTCTAGTAAAATTATATATCCTAAAACGTAGAAACTGAGCTTATAATTGAGCTTTTGAAAAGCTCATAAATTAGGTGTCAATCTCAGTCTGTAGGAATAGTACATCAAAGACAATTTTCCTTTCAGGATTGAAAAAAATTATTTAATTATTATATTGAAATTATGACTTATTTTTTGTGATCCTCATATATGTCTATCAAAGCTCAGATGATCAAATATTACACTGCTGTATCATATTTATGAAATTCTTGCAATTTTTGTTCCTTACTATATGGAGCTTACATTGGGAATTTTCACGTTTATAGAAACTAAACATGTATCTACTCAAAACTGACCTCTGTAATGTAACATATAGAACCTAAAAACTATATTGACTTGTGAAACATATGCTTTCTTCCATTTTTTACCATTTTGGCAATAATTTTTTTTCTTTTCATATTCAGGTTTTCTCTGGATCGTCACACTGACCTTGACAGGATATTTAATATTCACTCTGGAAATGGGTCCATCTACACTTCTAAGCCACTTGACCGTGAGATATCACAATGGCACAATCTCAGTGTTATAGCAGCTGAGATCAGTAAGCCAATTTGGTCTCTTCCTTTCAGTTTTCCTTAGCCTGCAAAGCTACAGCTGTGACTTCATAAGGAAAAAAGCATCCTCCCTTCCTCCCCACCCTGCCCTTTTCTGTTAGATATTCTGGGAAAGTAAATTGAGGGTAGCTAACCACAGCTGTCTCTCATTGCTTTTTTCCCCACCTACTTCCACCAGAGACTTTTAATGCCCAAACTACTTCTGAAATGTTACCCAATTAAATCATAACTCTGGAGTAATTATGTTTTCTTCCTTTTCTTTGAGGACAATGACATGATTTTGCTGTTAAAGTAGCAGAGTTCAGGATGGTAATCTATGTTTTTGTCTCTATCATTTTCTTCATTTCCTTAGAAATAATTTCATTTTCTTTTCCTGTGGTATCTACACCTATAGCTCTTGGAATCAATACATCTTTAAAGTTTAGGTTCAGATTGATCCCTGAGCTGTAGCACTTCTTGGACTATTTAAATAAACTCTCTGTAGAGATTTTAAAATTAAAAGTACTATGAAGAAAGCAGAGATCTTCCTAAACCTGCTACATTATTGAGATTAACTCTAATTGCCTGATAGAAAATTTTCTAAGGGTCAAAGGTCTGATCTTTGAAATCAGCCAGTGAGGATCACTTGCTTTCAAAGACATGCGGGTTTTTAGAGTTAATTCTATTCCAGTCAAAAAAAAAAATTAAAAATGCTGATCAGCAGTGAAACATGGCTGGCAAGACATACACTGCAGAGAAATAAATGGAACATCATGTCCAGCCAATTAACCACTCTCAGCCTGCCTGTCCTCATTTCTGTCATCCAACTAATACACTGATTGATTGAGCACACAAAGTAGCTGTACTTTTCTTTTTTAAACCTCTTTAAATGTATCTTGTGATGCATTGTCCTGATCTTACAATCCTTCACAGCGCTGTCCAGTGTTGTAAGAATACTATTCAGAGGTATTTATAAAACGAAAAAAACTTAGTGTCTTTCTATGATTATAACAATGCTAAATGTATTTCCTTGCCACGATACTTCAAGCAAACTTACGTTCTTGACCTAGTTGGAGTAGCTTGCATTCTCCAAAAAGATACGTTCATTTCTCCAACATTTAAGTCTCTAAATCTTTAAAAATATTACCTGTGAAGCATGACACAATGGGAAAGCAGTGTTAAGAACAGAACTTATTTGGAAAGTTAGCAAAAAATGCAAAAGGCTATGAAAAACAGAGCCCTAAACATGCCATTTTAAATAATTCAAGATGTCAAAAAGATCCACATCATGCTCTTTAGCAAAGATGTTATTAATAACAAGGGAACTTAATGCCAACTACTCCTAAATGTTTACTGTTTTACTTGAAGCAGCTTAAAAGGGGTAAGAAAAAATCAGTAATTTTGAATAATCCCTATTGTAACTTACCCCATTCCATTCAAGTTGCAATATCATATAGTATTTAGCTACCATCCAGCAGAATTACAAGAAATGGATGAACTTTTTTATTGCCAGGTATTATTTCAGATTCTTGGTTTGACAACAAGTAGATTAGCAAGTGAGAACAAGGACACTTGTACTCCTGAATTAACCTAAACTAGTGAGAGAGCACTCTAAATAATACTAGGGTTTTGGCATGTGGGAAGGGGGAGGTTACCATCCTTGTTTCTTAGCCTAAGGTCTGCAAATCTAGTCATTTTTTTTTAAGGCAAATTAAACGTAAAACTGTGATACTAATACATTTTTTACCAGATTTTTTGGGATATACTTTTACTGGCTTTGCTGGAATTTCTCTCTAATTAATAAGGCACAAGAGAGGAAAGACTTGAAAAATTTTCAAAACACATATGCAAAGCCAGTAATAACTTTTCTGTGTAAAACCAAACAAATCACAAGTAATTTTAAAATTAGAATTCAAAACCTTACAGCAGAATAATACCTTGAGGCCACCAAATTATCAAATTTTTCATTATAGTAGTGAGCATATTTTCATATAGTGTATTTGCATAGATTAACAGTTGCAGCCCCTATTTTCATATATAACCTCAACTGCTCACTGGATATAAATACTTTCACTTCTTTTTTACTCTAAGCAAAACATCTTATTTTTCAGAGGCCTGATTCTTACCTGATAGCAGTTTGTATGCTAAATTTTGACCAGTTTCATACCTAATCTTGCATGTCTATTGCCCATGAAATCCAGAAGAAAACAGAAAACTTTTAGTAGGTAAAGAAACTCATTATTCTTCTCTCTTCTCCTGTCAGACAACCCCAAAGATACTACTCGTGTTCCTGTCTATGTAAGAATTTTGGATGTTAATGACAATGCCCCCCAGTTTGCTGTATTCTACGATACTTTTGTCTGTGAAAATGCAAGAGCTGGACAGGTATGCCTTTGATAAACACTTCCCACTATCGAGTTTTGTTACAGGACTCAACTGCAGATCATTCTTGCCTGTTGCCTGGGAGAAATCATGTCTGAAGCAACTTTTGAAGTGTTAAAAATGAAAGCAAATTAGCTCTGTAGATGAGGCACAGAGTGAAATATCAATATATTACAACAGCACCAGTGTGTGAATTATCACTTTTGTTCATCTAACCCTGTATTGCTGTTCAATCCTGGCCAGATATATCCAAGAAACATGGTCATAATTAGTTTTGCCATTATCTTCACAAAGTAAAATGTTTTACGTAACTACCAAAAAGTTTGACCTATATTTTCAGTAACTCTCAAATAGCAAAAGTTAGATACGTTTCAATCCATGCCAATGGTGATTACAGACATCTAAATCTGTCACACATTTTTTTCTTTTTAATGATTGTTAGACAGCAAAAACTTTTGGAAAGAAAATACAAAACATACATTTTCTGAACTGGTTAGTTAATATTTTGTTTTATCTCTTAGAGGCTACAGAATGTGTACTTCAATTTAAGTGAATGACTGTACTGCTTAATATCTAGTTCCTAATAGTCAGTTGCTTATTAGAACTGCTGAAATACTGTTTTCCTATTAAGCACAGCATGTCCCAGAGCACAGTCAGACAATAGTAAATCCTTTTAAATGGTAGCAGTAGTACCTCAGTGCAATCATTTTAGCATCTTTGAATAGAACACAGGAGAACTGCCAGCTTGTCTTAACTGCTTGAGTCCGACAGGTATGGCATCCAGGTTGTATTGCAAATTTCACATTCTGGTTGCCATTCTTCTTTCTAAAGTAACATCAGCTGGAAATAAGAACAGAGGATTTAAGCCCCAAATTTATAATGCATAAAATACCTGAAGGTCATAAAATATCTAAAGCAAGGGATTTGCCTGCTACGAGAATTATAAGAGAATTCAAGCTGTTAAATAACTAGAAATCTCTGGCTAAACATCTAAATTTTTTGATAGTTGCAGTATCTTCTATAAATTCTAAAATAGTATTTTAATCATTTTCAATATGAGATATGGATTAAGAATTGGAAAAGTAGAACATTGAATTTTCCTTTTTTGTTTCACCAAAAAATCAAGGTTTAAAAAAAAATCTAAATACACAAATCTGAATCCACAAATCTGAGGTTTTAGAACCTATTCTGTCCAGGTTACTAACTATAGAGGGTACAGGAAATGCTTAATAGACCAGCTATATTTTCAGGTAAACGTATTTTAAGTAACTCTATTTTTATGAGCTATCTAGAATATTGAGGTCAATATAATTTAAAAGTAAATATAGGAGTTATTTCTGCATTATGTTGGTTTTCAGTTTACATTGAGAAAAGAGTGTCAGTTTAAAAGTTTAAAAAACCCACACTAATCATTTATGAACTAGAAATGAAAAGCTAAATAAGTGTTAATATCCATAAATGTTTACTTAAAATGTTATAAAGCTCAGCAGGGACACCTTAGTCAGAAAAAAGTGCAAAGTTTACTATAAGGGCTATCGATATTAACATTTTTTTAAAAAATCTGAGCTGCTAATGATTGTTTAAAGAAAATAACTCACAGCCAGAAAAAATGCAATGCAGGAAAACATGGAAAATCTATTTGAATATAATTATATTATTCTTGCTTACTGGTAGATCATAAATAAGACTTGTTATTTTGAAATTCAGTCTGTCCTGAGAGACTAATCTAGTCAATCCATACTGAACGTGGTTCTCTAAGTTTGATTCCTCCCACATTTATGGTATTTTTCTTTCCTTTCAGGTTTTCACAATTATGCTTGATCCATGATCTAATCTTCCATTAGATCACTGAAATTATTATGACACTTCATCATTCACAAATTCTGTCGTATTCATTTAGATACTTCCTATCAGCTACTGACAAACATTTTAATGAATGTCTAGCTTACAGAATCACAGAATCACAGAATCGTTATGGTTGGAAAGGACCTCCAGGGTCATCAAGTCCAACCTTTGTCCTAGCA